>WNWK01027166.1:0-26570 GCA_009830355.1 Cherax destructor
TCTCCAAATCCAGTTTACCCTCTTCCATACTTTATTAAATAATAGCACCAACCCAAAATTCATCCCACCTGCTTTTAACATTTCTATCTTTATCCCTCAATCGCTGCTTCCCCCTTTTTCATTTCTACCCCTTTTCCCGACTTCCCACACCCCTGTGGCTCTTCCACTCCTCAAGATGTTATTCCTCCTTGCCCTACCACGAAACCCACGGATTCCCTGTCTTTAACTTTAACAAATCCTCAAAATATTCTCTCCATCTTCCCGATCCTCTAACTCTCCATTTAATAACTCTCCTCTCCTATTTTTAACTGTCAAATCCATTTGTTCTCTAGGCTTCCTCAACTATTAATCTCATTCAAAACTTTTTCTTATTTTCAACAAAATTTGCTGATAACATCTCCACTCTCTCATCTGCTCTCTTTTACATTCTTCACCACTCTTTTAACCTCTCTTTTCTCTCAATATACTCTTCCCTCCTTGCATCACTTCTACTTTGTAAAAACCTCTCATATCTTCTTTTTCTCCACTACTCTCTTTACATCATCATTCACCAATCGCTCCTCTTCCTCCGCCACTCGCCTGTAACCACAAACTTCTGCTGGAACACTCTAACACTACATTTTTAAATCTACCCCATACATTTTCGACCCTTTCCTACTTCTCACTAGCCCATCTATCCTCCAATAGTTGTTTATATCTTACCACTAACTGCCTCACTCTTTTAGTTTATAAACCTTCACCTCTCTTTTACTTACTGATTCTATTTTCCTTGTATCCCATCTACCTTTTACTCCCACTGTAGCTATAACTAAAAGTGATCTGATATATCTGTAGCCCTCTATAAACATGTACATCCTGAAGTCTACTCAACAGTCTTTTATCTACCAATACATAGTCTAACAAACTACTGTCATTACGCCTACATCATATCTTGTATACTTATTTATCCTCTTTTTCTTAAAATATGTATTACCTATAACTAAACCCCTTTCTATACAAAGTTCAATCAAAGGGCTCCCATTATCATTTACACCTGGCACCCCAAACTTACCTACTACACCTCTCTGCATGTTTCTCCCACTTTAGCATTTGGGTCCCCTACCAAAATTACTCTCTCATTTGGTTCAAAAGTTCCTATACATTCGCTTAACATCTCCCAAAATCTCTCTCTCCCTCTACACTCCTCTCTTCTCCAGGTGCATACACGCTTATTATGACCCACTTTTCGCATCCGACCCTTATTTTAATCCACATAATCCTTGAATTTACACATTTATATTCCCTCTTTTCCTTCCATAACTGATCCTTCAACATTATTGCTACCCTTCCTTAGCTCTAACTCTCTCAGATACTCCCGACTTAATCCATTTATTTCTCCCCACTGAAACTGCCTACCCCCTTCAGCTTTGTTTCGCTTAGGGCCAGGACATCCAACTTCTTTTCATTCATAACATCGGCAATCATCTCTTTCTTATCATCCACTGTACATCCACGACATTCAGACAACCCAATTTTATAAAGTTTTCTTCTTCTCGTTTTTAGTAGATTTGTACAGGAGAAGGGTTACTAGCCCATTGCTCCGGCATCTTAGTCGCCTCATCGACACGCATGGCTTACGGAGGAAAGATTCTTTTCCACTTCCCCATGGACAATAGAGAAAATAAAAGAACAAGAGCTATTAAGAAAAAGAAGAAAAACCTAGATGTGTGTATGTATATATATGCATGTGTATGCCAGTGTAGTGTGACCTAAAGTGTAAGTAGAAGTAGCTAGATATACCTGTTTTCCAGCGTGTTTATGGACAGAAAAAAGACATCAGCAATCTACCATCATGTAAAACAGTTTCAGGTTTCTGTTTCACAGTCACCTGGCAGGACGTAGTACCTCCCTGGGTGGTTGCTGTCTACCAACCTACTACCTTGTATATATATATATATAAGTAGAGTACCACTGTATATATATATATATATATATATATATATATATATATATATATATATATATATATATATATATATATATATATATACAGTGGTACCTCTCTATGAGCAAATCGTTCTAGACGGCTATTCAATTGCCGATACCGAAGGAATTTTTCCCATAAGAAATAATGAAAATTAGATTAATTAATTTCAGACCCACAAAATACACTTACAAAAGCACTTACAAAAATACACTTACATAATTGTTCAAGTTTAGAGCTGCTCATAAGTAGAGGTACCACTGTATATATACTATATATATATATATATATATATATATATATATATATATATATATATATATATATATATATATATATATATATATATATATATATATATATATATATATATATATATATGTCGTGCCGATTAGGTAAAACTTAGATTTTGGCTTAAATAGCAACGCTCTTCTTGCCATATAGGACAAGTGAAAATTTGTGTATGCAATAATTTCGCCAAATCATTCTGAACATAACGAAAAATATATATCATTGTGTTTGTTTTTATTAAAATAATGTTAACGTATCTAAAATATATTTAGTTGGGTTAGGCTAAATTAAATTCGTTGTTGTAATAAGGTTAGGTAGGTTTTCAAAGTTTCTCTTGATAAATAATTATAAATTATTACATTAACATAAATTAAAAATATATATCTTTAAACGTATAAGAGAAAATTTTAGAAAGGACTTAATTTTAGATGAGTTCTTGCTAATTGACCAGTTTTACCTAATCGGACTTATTATATATATATATATATATATATATATATATATATATATATATATATATATATATATATATATATATAGGATGGGGTCCACCTCTGGTGCAAATTGTGGGACCCATAGCCTCGGAGAAGTGGATAAAAAGGCTTCAAGGAAGAATATTTGGATTTCTTCCTGAAGTCATTTGAATATTCTACTTCCCCTACCACCCCATCTTTTTTTTTTTTAACAATAGGTATATTTTATTACATAATATGGTACAAAAGATTTAAGAGATACATTGTTGATATAAAGATGGCACATACAGTACACGAGGTGTGAGAGATACATGTCTAGTACATATTGTTACATCTTTGTCACCGATTATAATGCGAAAATCTCATCCAGCTCCTCCGAGCTGGGGCGCGTGCCCAGAATACAGCATGCATTACCCCTCTGAACAGCAGCGCTGAGTCGCTGGAACAGAAAACTAGCTGCCCTGGGATCCCTAGTTACCCTGTTGAGTAACTCTATTTTTCCCATAAGTTCTTCAGTTCACAGAGATTGTCTGGTTTGCCGACTCTAGAACACGCATCGTCTATGTAATAAAATATTTAGTATAGCGTGTGTTGGTTTTACGCTGTCCAAAAAAACAAGTAGGTATATAAACACACGCGAGTATTTAAATGCAACGTTGTGTCAAAATTTCAAAGCAATCGGTGAAGAACTTTCGGAGATCTAAGATTTTGAACAAACGAACATTTACATTTTTATTTATATAGATATATATACATATATATGCAAGACAAGCCACGGGGGTGGAAATCTTTAGCTCAAGTACTTTCACACTTCTCAGTGCGTAATCAGGAGCTGTGCATTGTTGCAAAGGCAACAACAGGAGAAGTAGGGTAAGTTTTCAGAGAGTGGCAGAGTGGAGCCAGTTAGCAAGTCTCTGTCTAAGAGGGACAAGCAGGATGCCAACCACACACCGGTCTCCCCCACCCCAAATGGGAGCTGGTGTGGTAGGCCTCACAGTTTGCAGATAGCATGTGGAAATACTAGAAGATAGTTAATAGCCAGTCCCAAGCTTCTAACTGCCGGGAACAGGTCAAATGACGCAAAAAATTACAATATTTCCCCCCTCCCCCGTGGCTTATCTTGCATTGTTAAGATCGCCTGTCTGCGATTGTTTTGCATATATATATGTCGTGCCGATTAGGTAAAACTGGTCAATTAGCAAGAACTCATCTAAAATTAAGTCCTTTCTAGAATTTTCTCTTATACGTTTAAAGATATATTTTTTTCAATTATGTTAATGTAAGAATTTATAATTTTGTACCAAGAGAAACTTTGAAAACCTAGCTAACCTTATTACAACAAGCGTAATTTAATTTAGCCTAACCCAACTAAATATATTTTAGATACGTTAACATTAATTTAATAATAAACAA
The DNA here is from genome assembly GCA_009830355.1 of Cherax destructor. NCBI lineage: Eukaryota > Metazoa > Arthropoda > Malacostraca > Decapoda > Parastacidae > Cherax > Cherax destructor. The sequence continues at coordinate 4,141 of WNWK01027166.1, forward strand.
ACACAATGAAATATATTTTTTTCGTTATGTTCAGAATGATTTCGGCGAAATTATTGCATAAACAAATTTTCACTTGTCTTATATGGCAAGAAGAGCGTTGCTATTTAAGCCAAAATCACGAGTTTTACCTAATCGGCACGACATATATATATATATATATATATATATATATATATATATATATATATATATATATATATATATATATATATATATATATATATATATATATATATATATATATATATATATATATATATATATATATATATATATTATATAAACTACTTTATTTTTTTATTAACACATCGGCCGTCTCCCACCAAGGCAGGGTAGCCTAAAAAACAAAAACTTTCACCATCATTCACTCCATAACTGTCTTGCCAGAGGCGTGCTTACACTACATTTATAAAACTGCAACATTAACACCCCTCCTTCTGAGTGCCGGCAGTGTACTTCCCATCTCCAGGAATCAAGTCTGGCCTGCTAGTTTCCCTGAATCCCTTCATAAATGTTTCCTTGCTCACACTCCAACAGTACTTAAAGTTTTAAAAACCATTTGTTTCCATTTGCTCATATTTAACACACTCACACATGTGTAGACAGCCTATGCTGTCTGCCAGTCGAGCAAAATGTAGACTAAGTCTACATGCCTAGTTCCCATAGTTTCCACCAAAGGGCAATCCGGTGGGCATGCCAGCTTGCCCACGCCTGACTCTCACTCTGGCAGCGGACTTCACTCAGTAAACAAGGCCTACTCCTCTCTCCCTCGTTGGGCATGGCCACTTCCCACCACTGCCACTTCCCACCACTGCCCACTTCCTCTCTGCTGTGTATTCCTGTGAATTCAGTGTAAATTTGCCAGAGCTGTGTATCCGAGTGCCCGAGGTCACTCGAAGCCACATGGAGCAAGCCACGTGGGTTACCAAGCCAGACATCCCAAACCACACTGTGGTCTGCTGCCCACATCACTCCTCTGATGTCACTCCCACGACGTCACCGCATTGCCCTGACGTCACCTCGCGACGTATGCTTGACGTCACCCACGATGCTGCCCGGCTTCACGACGTCACCATGCTGCTGACGTCACCTCGCGATGTCACCCTATGACATCATCTCACGACGTCACGTCATCTTCCATAGACCCATCTGCTGACACATCCATTCTGAAATATCTGAATACATTCACCTCCTCCATACTCTCTCCCTCCAATCCCTCCAGTCTTTCGTTTCCTAATTGTTTTATCCTCATCACCTTACTCTTTCCTATATTCACTTTTAATTTTCTTCTTTTATATACCCTACCAAACTCATCCACCAACCTCTGCAACTTCTCTTCGGAATCTCCCAAAAGCACAGTGTCATCAGCAAAGAGCAACTGTGACAACTCCCACTTTGAGTTAGATTCTTTATCTTTTAACCCAACACCTCTTGCCAACACCCGAGCATTCACTTCTCTTACAACTCCATCTATAAATATATTGAACAACCATGGTGACATCACACTTCCTTGTCCAAGGCGTACTTTTTTTCTGGGAAACAATCTCCCTCTCGCCTGCATACTCTAACCTGAGCTCACTATCCTCGTAAAACCTTTTCACTGCTCTCAATAACCTACCTCCTATTCCATACATGTGTAACAACTGGCACAGTGCCACCCTATCCACCCTGTCATACACCTTTTCGAAATCCATAAATGCCACAAAAACTTCTTTACCTTTATCTAAATACTGTTCACATATATGTCTCACTGTAAACACTTGGTCTACACACTCCCTACTCTTCCTAAAGCCTCCTTATTCATCTGCTATCCTACTCTCCGTCTTACTCTTAATTCATACAATAATAACTCTACCATACTCTTTACCAAGTATACTCAACAGACTAATTCCCCTATAATTTTATACTCAACAGACTAATTCCCCTATAATTTTTACACTCTCTTTTGTCCCCTTTGCCTTTATACAAAGGAACTATACATGCTCTCTGCCAATCCCTAGGTATCTTTCCCTCTTCCATACATTTATTAAATAAATGCACCAACCGGTTTTAACATTTCTATCTTTATCCCATCAATCCCAGCAGCTTTATTCTTTTTCATTCTACTCACTGCCTCACGAACTTACCCCTCACTCACAACTGGCTCTTCCTCACTCCTACAAGATGTTATTCCTCCTTCCCGATTCCTCTAACTCACCAATTAATAACTCTCCTCTCCTATTTTTAACTATTAAATCCATTCGTTCCCTACGCTTTCTCAACTTATTAATCTCACTCCAAAACTTTTTGTTATTTTCAACAAAATTTGTTGATAACATCTCACCCACTCTCTCATTTACATTGCTTCACTACTCTCTTAACCTCTCTTTTTCTCTCCATATACTCCTCCCTCCTTGCATCACCTCTACTTTGTAAAAACCTCTCATTTGCTAACTTTGTCTCTCTTACTACTCTTTTTACATCATCATTCCACCAATCCCTCCCGCACCCCGTTTTTCCTGTATATATATATATATATATATATATATATATATATATATATATATATATATATTTAATATATATTTATATCCAAACTGAGGCAGGCCAGGATTCGACCCCATGATGTGTGTGTGTGTGTGTGGGTGTGTGTGCGTGTCAGCTCCTGGCCCCGCCTCTTCACTGATCGCTACTGGGTCCTCTCTTTACCGGCTCCATGAGCTTTATCATATGTGGAGGATGGGTACCAACGATAACGTGTACTGTATGTTACGCTAATACTTAGCTGATGGATGAATCCAAGATGTCGCAGCCACCACCAACACCTTCTCAGGGGATCCATATATTGCCACACTCTCCACAGGGCTGTATGGAAAAAATATCACATATGAGTACATAATTATTGCCCCAAAGGAGCGTATGTCCATATTTCAGTCTTAGATGGACTGAAAGGCGTTTTACTCACTGTTTTGGACTAAAAAGTCCACGCATAACCGCCGTCCCTAGGTAAAAATTTGAATGTTCTTGAATACAAGAACTGCGCAGTTCCCTGTTTTAACCAGATCATCCAATTCTTACCTTGCTCGTGTAACTTTGAGCGATGGTGTTGGCTCCACCATATACGGCGGAAATGCTGTCTTGATTGTAGAATGCCGCTGAAGAATCACCGTCTTGTTTCGATGGAGTTCACTTGCGATTGTCTCTACGTTTCTCCTTTTTGCAGTCTGAAGCTGCGCACACTTCTGAATATACTGCAATGTTGATGTTAATCACTAAACGCGCTGGAACAGAGTTGTTATCTTATTTCCCGACGTTAGTGGAGATTAAATGATATAACGGACGCGAACGAGTATTGTCTATGTTGATTTACGTCGCCTCGCGCCGCATGACACCTAGAGTCGTATGACCCGTTCTTGCGGTGGCCAAATTCAATCTGCCCGCTCGTGCTGCTTTTTTGCAGTCTCGTGCAGCCATGTAGTGCCACGAGGTGCCTCGTGGTGCTGTGGTCAGCACAATTCTTGACACACTGTTGACAGTACATCTGGCATGAATTAAATTGTTTATGCAGCCAGACGCGCCTCCTCTGGCCCTTTCCTAAGGGTGGAAAGGGTAAGGGCCCTTACCAAGGGTAGTAAGGGCGCATACCCCCCTCCTTTGGAGAATTTTCTCCACACTGGGGGGCAGCGAGAAATTCACTTAAAGTGAACTACTCATCACTTAACATTAATTTGATTTTCTCACTCGCCATCACTGCTGCTTGTCTTTTCTGAACAGCTTCAGTCTGTGTGGTTTCTGGAGAATCACTAATTTTATTTTTGTTTTCAACACTGTGTAATTCTAACGGCACTAATTTATCTATGGTCCGCTTATTCACTACACCTTTGCTCAAAACATCAACTGTCCTGATGATTCCATTTGCATCAGGATATATGGTCACAATTTTTCCAAGAGGCCAATGGGACCTCGGACCATCATTGTTAATAATCACTATGTCACCAGGTCTTAAGGACTTATAATTTTCTGGAACACCAGCTCCATAGAAATGTTCTCTCAAAGATGTGAGATAGTCTTCTCGCCAAATTTTCTCCCAGCGTTCAATCACTTTATTAAGGTGTTTGAATTTACGTCTGAGTTGTTCAGGTTCGAAATGAGTAGGATCCTCTATGATTTCTTTATCATTCATGGGAGGAACAGGTTCGAGCCTTCTGCCATGTAGTAAATGAGATGGACTTAACTCTTCTAAATTGTCCAGATCATCGGTAACATACGTTAAAGGTCTGTTGTTGACTTTATTTTCTATTTCAGTTACGACTGTACGAAATTCTTCTAAGTCGATTCTCTGACGATGAAGAGTCTTCCTTAAACAACGTTTTACAATGCCTATCATTCTTTCGTAAAATCTGCCGTGCCATGGGGATTTAGGAGGAATGAATCTCCAACGACAATTGCGTTGATTCAGCATCTGTTGTACTTCAGGCTGCTCAAAAATCTTGTTTATGTAAGCAGCACCTGCAACAAAATTCGTTGCATTGTCTGATATCATCAGCCTGGGACATGCCCTTCTGGCTGCAAACCTTCTAAATAATTTGATGAAGGTTTCAGCAGACATATCAGTGGCTACTTCTAGATGTACTGCTCTAGTTGTAGCACAGGTGAACAAACAGATGTACACCTTGATAGGAACTTTGTCAACTGTCTTAGTTAAAATTATTGGTCCAGTGTAATCTACACCTGTCACTTCAAATGGAGTGACATGACATACTCTTTCAGAAGGGTATGGAGGTGGACCTGGATACTGACATACTCGCATATCATAATGACGACAAGTAATACAGTCTCTTGTTTGTTTCTTCACACTTTGTCGACCTTGAGGTATCCAGTAGGATTGACGTATATGACAAAGAGTGTCAGCTACACCACCATGTAACACGTTACTGTGGGCATTCTGAATAATCAGTCTTGTTAGCCAATGATTCTTGGGGATCAATACTGGATGTATTGTTTCCTTAGGTAGTGAAGAATTATGAATTCTTCCTCGACATCTTATAATCTTTTCTGAGTCGAGATAAAGTCCTAAAGAATTAATCATATCAGGTTTCTTTGGTGATGTATCCTGAGTTTCCAGAAATCTATACTCTGTAGAGAAAACATCTTTCTGTATTAACTTTATCCAGTATTTATTGGGTTCAAGTAATTCATAATTAGGTTTTATCCCTTTAATGAATTTAAAGACAAGAGCTGTAACTCTTAAGAGTTTACCCAAAGATGAGTATTTAGATCCATCAATGACTATTTCTTTTGTGTCTGTAGTGTTTAAACAGATTATTTCTGCTGTGTTCAAGCAAACTGTTTCTTCTGGCATAATGTAAGCTTTTTGTTGTGGCCAGTTATTTTCACTAGAGAGCCAGTTAGGTCCGTGGAGCCATAATTTATTATCCACAAAGTTCTTGAGTGGGACACCACGTGACAACATGTCAGCTGGGTTCTCTTGTGTAGAGACGTGGAGAAAGACATAGTCTCTCTGCATCTCTCTTATTTCTGCTACTCTATTCTGTACATAGACCAACTTACTCTTATTATTTCTTAACCACTGGAGAACTGCTTCATTGTCACTCCAGATCACAGTTTTTTCAATAGTGAGATGATCAAGTACTTTGTTGAGATAGACAGCTAATTTTGTACCTACATAGAGTGCTGTCAGTTCCAATTGTGGGACTGTTCTGACCTTCAAGGGTGCAACCCTGGCCTTTGAAGTAATTAAAGTACTTCCTTCAGCGTTACTCATGTAAGCTACAGCGCCATAACCTCTGGTTGACGCATCACTGAACACATGTAATGTGTACTTGTTTCCCTCTTGACCTATTTGTCTGGGAAATTTAATTTGATGAAGTTGTTTAAACTCCTTGGACATTTCATCCCATTCTTGACTCATTTCTTGAGGCAAGTTCTCATCCCAACTTATTTTGAGTTTCCATGCATCTTGCACAAGCATTTTACCTTTTATGGTAATTGGTGAGACGAGTCCTAGAGGATCAAACCATTGTGATACCTCTGACAGTAAACTACGTTTAGTGAGTGTACTGCTTGATTTATTGGTTATCCTTTTGAGACTCAAAGTGTCTTCCTGTGTATTCCAATTAAGTCCAAGCATGTTGTTGCATTCAGGAATTTCAGCTTCAGGGAAATCTTCTTTGATAAGTTCCCTTAATTGATTTGAATTAGTATTCCACATCCTTAGAGGCATATTTGCTTCTTTCATCTCCTTGTTAGCTTCTCTGTATAAGGATTTCAAATCCTCCTCTTTTTTCACAGTACCTTGAAGATTGTCCACATAGAAACTTTTCTTTAAGATTTCTTTGAAGGGGCTTTCCGATTTCTTCAAATGTGTATTAAGAGTAGCTTCTAGTAAGAATGGAGAGGATGTTGCACCAAATAATACTGACTTAAAACGATAAGTTTTCACAGGACTTTGAGGATCATGTGGATTTTCTGGCCACAAGAATCGAGTATAATCTCTATCTATTTCTTGTAGTCCTACTCTTAAGAAAGCTTTGGAAATATCAGCCGTGTAGGCATATGGATTTGTGCGAAATTTCATAAGCACGTCTCCAAGCTTCTCAGTTAGTGAGGGTCCGGTCATCAGACAGTCATTAAGGCTTGCTACATCTTTATTTGCACATGCGCTGCAATTGTATACAACACGTAGTGGAGTGGTTTCAGAATTTTTCCTGACTCCGTGGTGCGGTAGATAATGAGCATCTGTCTTCAACTTATCTTCGACTATTTCCTCAATGAATTTATTGTCTAACTGTTCTTGTATGATATTATCATAGACAGTCAGCAGCTCTGGATTCTTCCTGAGCTCATGTATTTGTGCTTTCATTTGCCCGAAAGCCATGCGATAATTGCTAGGTAGATGTGGTGGATTTAATTTCCATGGTAACCTAACCCAATACTGTCCATCTTCATATTTGACAGTGTCCAAATATTGGTTATAAGTCTCAGACTCCTGTGGGCTTGGTTTATTTACATCTATGCCTATCGCATCTAAATCCCACAACTTATCAACTGGTTCATTCATTTCTTCCAGTAATGATAATTTTTGCTGTGGTACATGATCAGTAGTTATTCTTGTAACTAGTCATTTTCTACTGAATCAATTTCAGCTTCTTTCCCGCTTTGAGAGGGAATTGGACCACATATCATATGGCCTCCAGCTGTTTTCAGCAAGTGAACATCATGTTTACTTACTATATTTTCCACAAAACAGTGATAGTAATCACTTCCAATGATTAAATCAATTGGACTAATTGTGTCCGTCTGTATGTCAGGACAGGCTAACTTGACCTTGGCCGCTTTCAGTGCTGCAACTGTATCTCTTATTCCCGGATCTGCACTGACTTAGGCAAATCATCGACTACCACAGCTTCTACTGTCTTTTCCTGTTTCCTAGACCAACAGTGAATCTGGCTAGGTCATATTTCTGCTTACCAGAACTTTGGAAAAATCCCGCTATTTCTAACTGTATTTTGGCATGGGGTTGCTTATTCAGTTTTTGCAACACTGTTCGTCTTATAAAAGACCTTTGTGATCCTTGATCAAATAATGTTAGCACATTGGTTTTGTGTAATTTTTGTGATAACTCTACTCGAGCTATTGGGAGAGCAGTCGATTTAGACTTATCTCTCACATTTAATGCTGCTGTTTGTTGACTTCCTGACTCTGTGGAAGTCGGTTGTTCAGCATAAGTGCTTGGGCATAATGCTGTATGATGCATTCCCTTGCATTTAAAACACTTCTTCAGTGAGCATTTACCTCCCTTGTGTTCACCTAAACACTTAGTGCACCTTCTCAGCTGTTGAGCCCGTTGTTTCCGTGCCTCCATTGTTGTGTATTGAATGCAATACTGTGCCCAATGTGTTCCATCACAAAGTACACATTTTGGAGTACGTTTATGTGTACAGTCTGTTTACTGTCTGTTGTGTTCACAGCTTGATAAGTGCCTACATGGGATTTCCCATTATGTGGTTTAGTGGGAGTAGGTACACTCTTTTTGTACTGAGTTGAAGGTTTATTATCCACAACAGGATTAGTGGATTTCTCATCTTGTCTCGTTGCTTGCATGCATGAGACTATTGTTTGTAAACCCTTGCTAATTTCTTCACAAGTGAAATAGCGTTTATTGAACATAATATTTAAACGTTCAATGGTTTGTGTTGACAGTTTATCTTGTATAATACCATGATAAACCAATCACATTGCCTTAGATCATATTTAACTCCTAGAGTTCTGAGACTATTGTCTAATGTGATCCTAAATGACTGTAAGTCTGAAAGACAATGTTTGGGTGGTTTCAAGCTTGATATTAAGACTGCATGTCTAACCCTGGCTTTGTCAGCATCAAGATAATTATCTGCTAAGACACGTAAAGCTAGAGCATAATTGCTTTGACCACCGGAAATGATTTAATCAGTTCATAGGTTCACCTTTCACGAGATATCTGAGATAATTGAACTTAGCAATCTCATCTATGTCAGTACGTGAATTCACTAAAGAATTAAACCCACTAATGAACTCTTCATAATCATTACCTTCAAAAATAGGCATAGCCAATTTAGGAAGAGTTGGTAAACTAACACCAGGTGTGACAGGTGTCGCAGATGTGTGGACAGGTGTGGAGACAGGTGTCTGCTGACCACTGGCTGTAGGTCTCTGTGACAAAGTTTTGCGGCGATAGCCTGTATTCTGTCCACCTTAATTGTTGTCCACTAAAGGCATCCAAGACACTTTTAATTTCTTCCTCTGTCGGATTGGAATCTAGAAATTCCTTTTCGTATATCTCGTAGTCTGAATTAATGATTTCCAGACGTTTATTAAATAATTGAGATTTAATTTCCAACTGATCATAGTCTATATTTGTGTCTTGGGTTAAACCTATACAGACTGAAATTAATTGCTCCAATTGAGTAATTTTCGTCTGTAACGTGCTGAATTTTGTGGTTAATGACGACATTTTGCTAGTATAATGACTAACAGCACACTTAGAGTGTTTAAAAACTCCAGCTGAGTTTGTTTTGACTGCGTCAGCACACTACTGACCCACTAACCGTGTCTTTCAAGGTCAGTGACCTTGAGGTGCAGAGTACATATGGACGAAACAACACGAAGGTTTGTTTATGTCCTGAACTGTTGTCTCAGCTAAACTGAGTCTCACCACTGACGTCACTTCACACATGAAAATATTTCACTGTATACACATTACACATATATATTCAATGTTTATATACATACATATGTCACTGTTACAATGTTAATTAATATGAAAGTTTAAACCTAATATCACTTCTTATATTATATAAGAGACAAACATAATACACAGTTTCTTCTCTTAATTTGTGTCTATAAACATTATAAACACTGGGTATATATAAACTGTTTATACTATACACATTCACAGACCAGCTGTACGCCAGTCAATCTGCTTCTCTGCTGACTTAAGCAGAAATTGAAGTGTTGCTCCCGCGTGGGTGAGTGGGGTAGTGGGGGAGTGGCCCCCCAGAAGTACTGTCCCCCAACCTTGGGTGACCCGACTACCGTTTTCTTCCTGGGTGTCGGGTGAGCGCTTGCCGGCTCGCGTTTTCTATGCCTCGCGAGAGCTTCCCATACTCTTTGATTGAGAGTAGGGACCCATATGTTCTGGTTTCTTCTGTAAAAACAATAGTTTTACAGCTTTTCTCGAAGGACCTTGGATCGTAGACATTTATACACTGAAGTATAAGTCTTTGGACCACCATGTGGTCACTCTCCTGGTTCGAATACGATCAACGTTCGATTCGTAATGACCAAACTTCCGGTTCGTAATAAACAAACCTCCGGTTCGTAAGGACCAACATCCGGTTCGTAAGGACCAACATGTGGAGGATGGGACCTCAACGATAACGTGTACTGTATGTTACGCTAATACTTAGCTGATGGATGAATCCAAGATGTCGCAGCCACCACCAACACCTTCTCAGGGGATCCATATATTGCCACACTCTCCACAGGGCTGTATGGAAAAAATATCACATATGAGTACATAATTATTGCCCCAAAGGAGCGTATGTCCATATTTCAGTCTTAGATGGACTGAAAGGCGTTTTACTCACTGTTTTGGACTAAAAAGTCCACGCATAACCGCCGTCCCTAGGTAAAAATTTGAATGTTCTTGAATACAAGAACTGCGCAGTTCCCTGTCTTGACAAGAACATCCAATTCTTACCTTGCTCGTGTAACTTTGAGCGATGGTGTTGGCTCCACCATATACGGCGGAAATGCTGTCTTGATTGTAGAATGCCGCTGAAGAATCACCGTCTTGTTTCGATGGAGTTCACTTGCGATTGTCTCTACGTTTCTCCTTTTTGCAGTCTGAAGCTGCGCACACTTCTGAATATACTGCAATGTTGATGTTAATCACTAAACGCGCTGGAACAGAGTTCTTATCTTATTTCCCGACGTTAGTGGAGATTAAATGATATAACGGACGCGAACGAGTATTGTCTATGTTGATTTACGTCGCCTCGCGCCGCATGACACCTAGAGTCGTATGACCCGTTCTTGCGGTGGCCAAATTCAATCTGCCCGCTCGTGCTGCTTTTTTGCAGTCTCGTGCAGCCATGTAGTGCCACGAGGTGCCTCGTGGTGCTGTGGTCAGCACAATTCTTGACACACTGTTGACAGTACATCTGGCATGAATTAAATTGTTTATGCAGCCAGACGCGCCTCCTCTGGCCCTTTCCTAAGGGTGGAAAGGGTAAGGGCCCTTACCAAGGGTAGTAAGGGCGCATACCCCCCTCCTTTGGAGAATTTTCTCCACATCATACCTTGTCTTAAAACTATGTATGGTTCCTGCCTCCACTACATCACTTGCTAGACTATACCACTTCCTGACTACTCTGTGTGTATACTCACCTAGTTGTAATCACCTAGTTGTGGTTGCAGGGGTCGATTCATAGCTCCTTTCTCCACCTCTTCACTGGCCGCTACTGGGTCACTCTCCCGGCACTATGAGCTTTATCATACCTCTTCTTGAAACTATGAATGGATCCTGCCTCCACTACATCGCTTCAAAAGCTATTCAACTTCCTGACCACTCTGTGACTGAAGAAATACTTCCTAACATCCCTGTGATTTATCTGAGTCTTCAACTTCCAACTGTGACCCCTTGTTGCTGTGTCCCATCTCTGGAACATTCTGCCTCTGTCCACCTTGTCAATTCCTCTCAGTATTTTATATGGCATTATCATGTCCCTCCTATCTCTCCTGTCCTCGAGTGTCGTCAGGTCGATTTCCCTCAACCTCTCCTCGTAGGACATACCCCTTAGCTCCGGGACTAGTCTTGTTGCAAACCTTTGCACTTTCTCTAGTTTCTTTACGTGCTTGGCTAGGTGTGGGTTCCAAACTGGAGCTGCATACTCCAATTTGGGCCTAACGTACACAGTATACAGGATCCTGAATGATTCCTTATTAAGATGTCGGAATGCTGTTCATAGGTTTGCTAGGCGCCTGTGTGCCGCAACAGTTATTTGGTTGTTGTGCGCCTCAGGAGATGTGCCCGATGTTATACTCACAACAAGATCTTTTTCCTTGAGTGAGGTTTGTAGTCTCTGGCCCCCTAGACTGTACTCCGTCTGCGGTCTTCTTTGCCTTTCCCCAATCTTCATGACTTTGCACTTGGTGAGGTTGAACTCCAGGAACTCCAGGCCTGCAGCCTGTCGCAGATCCCTTTGTAGTTCTGCCTGGTCCTCGTCCGATTGAATTCTTCTCATCAACTTCACATCATCTGTAAACAGCGACACTTCGGAGGCTATTCCTTCCATCATGTCGTTCACAAATACCAGAAACAGCACCGGTTCTAGGACTGACCCCTGTGGAACCCCACTCGTCACAAGCGCCCACTCTGACACCTCGCCACATATCATGACTCGCTGTTGTCTTCCTGACAGGTATTCCCTGATCCATTGTAGTGCCTTCCCTGTTATCCCTGCCTGGTCCTCCAGCTTTTGCACTAATCTCTTGTGTGGAACTGTGTCAAACGCCTACTTACAGTCCAAGAAGATGCAATCTACCCACCCCTCTCTCTCTCTTGTCTTAATGCTGTCACCCTGTCGTAGAACTCCAGTAGATTTGTGACACAGGATTCCCCGTCCCTAAAACCGTGTTGGCTGTCGTTGTGTGTGTGTGTGCGTGCGCAATAAAATCACAGTAAACAGGTGATATCACAATATGCAAAACAACCATTGTGAAAAAATAGCGAAATTCCAAGCGCTTTCGAAACTTCTGCATTATATATATATATATATATATATATATATATATATATATATATATATATATATATATATAGCAAGACAACCACTATGAAAAATAGAGGAATTCAAGCGCTTTCGTGACTACTCACATTATCAAGGAACTATAAAAGGAAACATGACAAGAGGACTTATATAAGGGCAAGACTACACCTCACAGTCACATCCACTAACAAAGACTACACCTCACAGTAGCGTAACATCTCACGACTCTGTGAAGAGGAAAAACAAGAAAGGACCTGAAACTCTTCCTAAGAATTAAGATTAGTCCAATTTATCATTAAATTCTTCCCAAATTTTATTAATTATAAAAGAATCCAATTTATATAAACCAAAAGAAATATTCATATTGTTTGTTTTCCTCTTCACAGAGTCGTGAGATGTTACGCTACTGTGAGGTGTAGTCTTTGTTAGTGTGATGTGACTGTGAGGTGTAGTCTTGCCCTTATATAAGTCCTCTTGTCATGTTTCCTTTATAGTTCCTTGATAATGTGGTAGTCACGAGCGCTTGGAATTCCTCTATTTTTCATAGTGGTTGTCTTGCATATTCTGATATCACCTGATTACTGTGATCTTTTTGCATATATATATATATATATATATATATATATATATATATATATATATATATATATATATATATATATATAATAACATAAGAACATAAGAAAGGAGGAACACTGCAGCAGGCCTGTTGGCCCAAACTAGGCAGATCCTTCACAATCCGTCCCACTAACAGAACACTTGCTCAACCAATTTTCAATGCTACCCAAGAAATAGCTTTGACAATTCCAATCACTCATGTGCGAGTCCACTCAAATCCAACTCCCTCACTCATGAATTTATCCAACCTAAATTTGAAACTACCCAAGGTTCTAGCTTCAATATCCCTACTAGGCAGACTGTTCCACTCATCAACTACCCTATTTCCAAACCAATACTTTCCTATATCCTTTCTAAATCTAAACTTATCTAACTTGAATCCATTATTGCGGGTTCTCTCTTGGAGAGATATCCTCAAGACCTTATTTATATCCCCTTTGTTAATACCCATTTTCCACTTGTATACCTTGATCATGTCTCCCCTCATTCTACGTCTTACAAGTGAATGTAATTTAAGGGTCTTCAATCTTTCTTCGTAAGGAAGATTTCTAATGCTATGTATTAATTTAGTCATTCTACGCTGAATGTTTTCTAACAAATTTATGTCCATTCTGTAATATGGAGACCAGAACTGAGCTGCGTAATCTAGGTGAGGCCTTACTAATGATGTATAAAGCTGTAATATAACCTCTGGACTTCTGTTGCTAACACTTCTTGATATAAATCCCAGTAATCTATTTGCCTTATTACGTACGCTTAGGCATTGCTGTCTTGGTTTAAGGTTGCTGCTTACCATCACCCCCAAGTCCTTCTCAATCTGTATGGCTAAGTTCTACGTTATTTAACTTATAAGTGCTTGGTTATGGACACTCCCGAGCTTTAGAACTTTGCATTTATCTACATTGAACTGCATCTGCCATTTTTCTGACCACGAATTAAGTTTCTCTAAATCTTCCTGAAGTTCTATGACATCTATGTTTGAATCAATTATCCTACCTATCTTCGTGTCGTCGGCGAATTTGCTCATATCACTAGTAATTCCCTCGTCAAGGTCATTGATATATATTATAAATAACAATGGGCCCAAAACCGATCCCTGTGGAACGCCACTTGTTACAGATCCCCACTCAGATTTAACCCCAATAATGCACACCTTCTGCTTCCTATTGGTGAGCCATGACTCGATCCATGAAAACACTTTTCCTCCAATGCCATGAGCTGCCACTTTCTTTAACTGTCTCTGATTTGGTACTCTATCAAAAGCCTTACTAAAATCCAAATAAACAATATCGAATTCTTTATCATGATCAACTGCCTCAGGAACGGCCCCTGGTGAATCCATGTTGAGTATCATTAATCAAATTATGCCTATCGAGATGGCTTCTTATGTTATCAGCTATAATCGACTCTAATAATTTGCCTACAATTGATGTTAGACTTATTGGGCGGTAATTTGATGGTAACGACTTGTCCCCTGCTTTAAAAATAGGAATTACATTAGCCATCTTCCACGTATCAGACACTACACCTGTTTGAAGAGATAGGGTAAAAATGTTAGTTAAGGGTTCACAGAGTTCAATTTTGCATTCCTTAAGAACCCTTGAAAAAAGCTCATCAGAGCCTGGCGATTTATTTTGCTTCAAACGGTCTATCTGTTTGATAACTATTTCGCTAGTGACTGTGATACTACATAATTTATCTTCTTCAGGCCCACTAAAATACCTAATGTTACGCTACTGTGAGGTGTAGTCTTTGTTAGTGTGATGTGACTGTGAGGTGTAGTCTTGCCCCTTATATAAGCCCTCTTGTCATGTTTCCTTTTATAGTTCCTTGATAATGTGAGTAGTCACGAAAGCGCTTGGAATTCCTCTATTTTTTCATAGTGGTTGTCTTGCATATTTTGATATCACCTGATTACTGTGATCTTTTTGCATATATATATATATATATATATATATATATATATATATATATATATATATATATATATATATATATATATATATATATATATTTTATATATATGTCGTGCCGAATAGGTAAAATTGGTCAATTAGCAAGTCCTTTCCAAAATTTTCTCTATACATTTAAAGATATTTTTTTTCAATTATGTTAATATAAAAATTAGGTTATTTTGCACCAGAAGAACCTTAGAAAACTTACCTAACCTTATTATAACAAGCGCTATTTAATTTAGCCTAATCCAACTAAATATATTTTAGATACATTCACAATAATTTAATAATAAACAAACAAATTTTCGCTTGCCTTATTCGGCAAGAAGAGCGTTGCTATTTAACCAAAAATCGCAAGTTTTACTTATTAGGCATGACATATAAGTATACACTTTATTCATTGTCATGAAAGCTCACATGGAGGCAGAAAAGAAATAATAAATGAGACGTTCTCTATAATTAGGTCTCTGACACCTTTTCATGAGATCTGGTTATTAATTATTAACAATTACTTGATAAAGATCTATAGAGGTCGAGGGTTTGGCTTTTTTTAGTACATGAATTGCTTCCATTTCTGATCATCTATAGAAAGAATTAGAACTTTTTTCTAGTAAGTATGAGGCAGCTGTTGGATTTGGAATGTCTGTAAAACGTTAATTGGGGAACTTTTAAGCTATATGCCTCTAGAGAAGACTAAGAAGGCATTTTTTTCATTTTTTTCTTTTTAATTTATGTTTTTGCGTACTTAAAGTACTTCTGTTCACTATATCCGAAAAAGAGGAAATCGCGTCCATAAATGCGCAAGAGACTGTGAAGTTGGCTGAGTGTGATCTGGCTGAAGTAGTCTTTAATGAGGTCCTCGTAGTTAGCGTTGGAACTGTGTAGCTTCTGCGGTCTCAGCACCTCCGACAGCCCTGGCACCTGCCGAAGACAGAGGCACACAACTGGTGAAGGAAGAAAGCCAGAAGTCTATTTTGGTGGGTATATTAATACTATTTTAATTAGTTATGTGTACCTTCACTAACACAGTTAGTGGTGTCCTCTCTTCATTACCACCTCAGGACCAGCCCCCTCTTCCTTAGGTGCAGTGCTGTCTCCCCCTAGGCTGCATCCCCCTCTTCCTTCAGGCAAGTCTGTGCTTCCCACCTCGGCATCCCCTCTTCCTTCAGGTGCAAGTCTCTTCCCCTCAAGGCTGCACTCCCCTCTCCTTCACAGAGTGCCTTCCCCTCAAGGCTGCATCCCCTTCCTCAGTGCAAGTGCTGTCTCCCACCTCATGCAGCATCCCCCTTTCCTCAGGTCAAGTACTCCCACCTCAGGCTCCTCCTCTTCCTCAGGTGCAGTCTTCTCCACCTCAAGACTGCCATCCCTCTTCCTTAGGTGAAGTACTGTCTTCCCCTCAGGTCATCCCCCTCTCTCAAGTGCAGTCTTTCCCCCTACAGCGCATCCCCCTCTTCAGTCATCTGTTCTCACCAATGTCCACCCCTCTTCCTTCAAGTCAGTACTGACTCCCCCTCGCTGCTCCTCTCTTCCTTCAGGCACTCTTCCCCTCAAGGACTGCAGCTCCCCCTCTCTTCAGATCGACCTGTCTTCCCCTCAGGACTCCCTCCCCCTTCCTTCAGGTGCAGTACTCTCCAGCTTCCCATCCAAGACTGCTCCCCTCTTCTCCGTGTGCAATCTGTCTTCCCCAAGGACTGCACCCCCCTTTTTCTTCAGGTGCAATGTGCTTCCCACCTCAAGGACTGCATCCCCCTCTTCCTTCGGTGCAGCTGTACTTCCACCTCAGGACTAGCATCCCCCTCTTTCGTAAGTTTCTCAAGCCTCCTCTTCTGTCAGTCTGCCCCTCATCATTCTCTTCTGCTGCTCCCCGGATGCTTCTTCTTCATAGCTCCCCCTCGAGTCCTTTTCTTCAGGTGCAAGTCTGCTTCCCTCAAGGACTGCACATCCCTCTTCCTTCAGGTGAGTCGTCCCACTAGCTGCATCCCCCTCTTCTTCAGGTAGCTGTCTTCCACCTCAGGATCACATCCCCTCTTCTTCAGGTGCAAGTTGTCTTCACCTCAGGACTGCAGCATCCTCTTCCTTAGTCAAGCTTACTTCCACCTCAGGACTCCCCCCTTCCTTGGTCAATGCTGCTTCCACCTCAGACTGCATCCCCCTCTTCTCAGTGCAAGTCTGTCTTCCACCTCAGGACTGCATCCCCTCTTCCTTCAGGTGCAAGTCTGCTCCACCTCAGCCATCCCTCTTCCTTCAGTGATCTGTACTTCACCTCAAGGACTCATCCCCCTCTTCCTTCAGTAAGTCTGTCCACCTCAGGCCATCCCTCTTCAGTAGTTGTCTTCACTCAAGGCTGCTCCCCCTCTTCCTTCAGGTGAAGTCTGTCTTCCACCTCAGGACGCTCCCTTTCCTTCAGTGCAGTCTGTCTTCCACCTCAAGGACTGCATCCCCTCTTCCAGTGCAAGTGCTTCCACCTCAGGCTGCATCCCCCTCTTCCTTCAGTGCATTGTCTTCCACCTCAGGACTGCATCCCCCTCTTCTTCAGGTGCAGTTGTCTTCACCTCAGGACTGCATCCCTCTCTTCAGTGCAATTGCTTCCACCTCAGGCTGCATCCCTCTTAGGTGAATCTGTTTCACTCAGGACTGCATCCCCTTTTCAGTCAGTCTGTCTTCCACTCGTGCATCCCTCTTCCTTCAGGTCAGTTGTCTTCACCTCAGACGCATCCTCTTCCTTCAGTCAAGTTGTCTCCTCAAGGACGCATCCTCTTCCTTCAGTGCAAGTCTGCTTCCACTCAAGGATGGCATCCCTTTCCTTCAGGTCATCTGCTTCCACCTCAAGGATGCATCCTCTCTTCAGTCAGTCCTCACCAGCTGCATCCCTCTTCTTAGTGCATTGTCCCACCTCAGGCTGAGCATCCCCCTCTTCCTTCAGGTGCAAGTCTGTCTTCCACCTCAGGACTGCACATCCCCCTCTTCCTTCAGTGAAGTGCTGTACTTCACCTCAGGACTGCATCCCTCTTCCTTCAGGTGAGTCTGCTTCACCTCAGGACTGCACTCCCTCTTCCTTCAGGTGCAAGTCTGTCTTCCCCTCAAGGACTGCACATCCCCTCTTCCTTCAGGTCAGTGCTGTCCCACCTCAGGACACATCCCTCTTCCTTAGGTGAGTCTGCTTCCACCTCAGGACTGCAGCATCCCCCTCTTCAGGTCAAGTCTGTCTTCCACCTCAGGACTCAGCATCCCTCTTCCTTCAGGTGCAAGTGCTGTCTTCCACCTCAGGTCACTCCCTCTTCCTTCAGGTGCAGTCTGTCTTCACCTCAAGGACTCATCCCCTCTCCTTCAGGTGCAAGTCTGTCTTCCACCTCAGGACATCCCCTTCCAGGTGGTCTGTCCCACCTCAAGGACTGCATCCCCTCTTCCTTCAGGTGCAATCTGTCTTCCCCTCAGGACTGCACATCCCCCTCTTCTTCAGGTCAGTCTGCTCCACCTCAGGACTCCATCCCTCTTCTTCAGGTGCAAGTCTTGCTTCCCACCTCAGGACTGGCATCCCCTCTTCCTTCAGGTGCAATTTGCTTCCACCTCAGGACTGCCATCCCCCTCTTCCTTCAGGTGCAAGTCTGTCTTCCACCTCAGGACTGCAGCATCCCCTCTTCTTCAGGTGCAAGTGCTGTACTTCCACCTCCAGGACTGTAACATCACCACCCATCCTTCAGAATTACAGGCTGTACTTCCCACCTCAGGACTGTGGCTGTCACCACCATCCTTCAGTACAGGTACTGTACTTCCCCACCTCAGGACTGTAACATCACCACCCATCCTTCAGAGTGCAGGCACTGTACTTCCCACCTCAGGACTAACATCACCACCCATCCTTCAGAGTGCAGGTACTGTACTTCCCACCTCAGGACTGTAACATCACCACCCATCCTTCAGAGTACATGTACTGTACTTCCCACCTCCAGGACTATAGCATCACGCATCTTCAGGTACACTTGTCGCCTCCCCCCACACACAGCAGGTGTTAAGACTGGACTACTTCCCTCTCGTCCATGCAAGAATCGAGCCTGGGTCTCATCTTCGGTTGTAGTATTGGCCAGGGAGCGACAGTAAGCTTATGGGTAATTCAGAATTTTCAGTGCTTGTGTATGGCGTGTGTTGGTGCTTCCAGGAAGCCTGAAGCCAGGCTCTTGTTCAGGAGAATCTTCTGATAAACTTAAGAGGCTTTGGTGAAAGAGAGAGAGAGAGAGAGAGAGAGAGAGAGAGAGAGAGAGAGACAGACAGACAGACAGAACAGGGAAAGACAGGTATGTGTGTACTCACCTATTTGTGGTTGCAGGGGTCGATTCACAGCTCTGGACCACTCCTCTTCGCTGGTCACTGAGTCCATTCTTTCTCCCTGCTCCATGAGGACATAAGAACATAAGAACATATGAAAGGAGGAACACTGCAGCAGGCTTGTTGGCCCATACTAGGCAGGTCCTTCACAACCCCCCCCACTAAAGAATATTTGCTCAACCCAATTTTCAATGTACCCAAGAAATAAGGAAAATTCTACCCACTTCCCGAGCCCCCCCAAACCCCCAACCCCCCTCTCACCATGAATTTATCCAACCAAAATTTAAAAAACCCCCCCCAAAAGGCCCAAAAGCTTCAATCCCCCTACAGGCAGACTGTTCCACTCATCAACTACCCTTTTCCAAACCAATACTTTCCTATATCCTTTCAAACTAAACTTAAACAAATCCATTATTGGGGTTCTCTTTGGAAAAGATATCCGGAATTTATTTATATCCCCTTTTTAATCCCATTTTCCACGAACCTCGATCATGTCCCCCCTCATTCTACGTCTTACAAGGAATGTAATTTTAGGGTCTTAAATCTTTCTTCGAAAGGGGCTAAATCTATGTACTACATCCCCCCTTACCCGGGGGACATTTTTTTAAAACCCCTTTTGCACTTTATCTAACTTTTGACGTGCTTGACCAGGTGTGTTTTCCATACTGGTTCACCCCCGTATGGGCCTGACGTACGGGAAAAGAGTCAAAAAAGATTCCCAAATAAGGGGTCGAAACGTTGTTCTTAGGTTTTGCCAGGCGCCCATATGCTGCAGCGGGTTTTTTTTGATGTGGGCCTCAGATAGCCCAGGGGGTGTGTGTGTATGTGTATTCATGGGTAGTATGTTTTGTGTGTATTTATTTGCATGTTTGTATTTTGTGTGTGTATTCCCCAGTTGTATTTTGTGTATTCATAGGTTTTATTTTGTGTCATTGTATATACACAGAGGGTGTATCTCCCCGTGTATAAAAATTTTTCCACCTATCCACCCCCATGACGCAACCCATCCACCTCTAGAGACCCTCTATTCACCTGTCTGGCACACAGGTGGGGGGTCTAGCCACGTATTGACAGAGACCAGAATTCATTTTATATTCACAACTACTATCCCAAATTTTGAACTTGCTAGTTTTTTTTTACCTTTCCCCCTTTCCCCAAAAATTTTAATATATATATATATATATATATATATATATATATATAAAATATATAAGTGCGGGGTTTGTTCCTCACCGGGGGACGAGGATCACCTCCACCACGTTTTGGGTGAATGGCCCACACGGGTTTAACGTTAACAGGAATTATAATTTTTTGAAAAAAAATAGGGAAAAAATTCGGGGGGAGGCCACGCTACCCCCGGGCCACCCCACCCCCGTCCCCCCCCCTCAACCTGGGGGGTGAGGGAAAGAAACCTCAGAGGTTTCCGAGGAAAAAATTTCAAAGAATGGGGAAAGGACTTTAAAAAACCCCCATCCAGTCAACTAATCTACTGTCGTGGGAATCATGTTAAGTTGTTAGCACCCCCCACACACACAGTCGGGTTTTTTTGCAAATTTGTGTTAATATACAAATTAAAATGTATGTTACTCTATACAAAATTTAAAAATAATAATAATAATAATAATAATAAAATAATAATAATAATAATAATAATCATTATATTTCTACAAGTACAATACAACTTATACAGACCATAGATGACATTAAAAATTTTATAGAAAGCTCCTGGTTTGGTTTAGGGATTTCGGGAAATTTTTTTAGTTTCCCAGGATGCGACCATGTTCACGTAGGTTTGGGAGGAGGATCCTGGCCCGGGTTTTTTTTATGTGGTAGCCCTGCAGGATGCGACCCACAATCCACTAACACCCAGGTACCTATTTACTGCTAGCTAAAAGGGACGCAGGTTTTTAAAGGGAAACCCCCGTAATTTTTCCACCCGTATCGGGGATCGAACCACGGACCTGATTTGGGGCCGAGTGCGCTCCAACTCACTACGGCACACGTCACAGAATATTCCATAAAGCACCAAAAGGGGATTCCCTATAACAAATCCCCATGCTTACCTACTACCATCATTTTACCTTCCTTTCTAAGATTTCTAGCAACTTTAGATACATAAGAAGCCGGGGGTTTTCAAACATGAAGAACGACCTGTTACCCGAAAACACACTGTATAACCATCCCTTATGTGTCGGGTTTTTGTATTTTTGTGTGTGTGTGTGTGTGTGTGTGTGTGTGTGTGTGTGTGTGTGTGTGTGTGTGTGTGTGTGTGATGTTGCCTGTCACACCGGGCCGCTGGGGTTCACCCCGAAACCCCTCCCGGTATTTCCAGATTTGGGATTTCTGATTATCTTTAAACCTAGTTGTCTCCTGTCACCGACCCAGTTACGATAAGTTACTGCGTCTATCTCTGGTTATCCCGGGGCACATACACACATAAAACACACACATGATAGTTTTCTTATCTGAAAAGTTGATCCTGGGATCCCCATTTGTTTTCAAAATGATCCTTTTTGTTGGGTTTTTGGAAGGCCAAATATTGCATATGACTGTGTGTAAAGTCCACTGATGAAAGGTATTTTTTTGTTTTTTGATGGCTTTTACCCCGTATATTTCAAAAAAACAGAAGTTATCTTTCTTTTTATATAAGGCAGCAATTGGGGGGACAGCAGTGTTTTATACTTGGGCTCCCGATCGAAATCTCCGCCTTTTCCAGCTATCCTAGGGAAAACCCACATAGATTTGGGTTTTTGCAATCAAGAAAATGTTGCCTATGTTGCAATCACCAAACTTGTGCAACAGTCCATGCAGAGCAACATTCCTATTACGAGGCCGGGAAAAATGTGGAGCTAAAGATTTTCCCTCCCCAGGGCTTTGTGAAATTTTATTTTCCATCTCCAGGGCCAAGTCTGGCTAACTGGATCCCCGAATCATGAACAAAGTTGCTACCCAACACACGCTCATTAAACCCACTTGTTTCCCTTCATTCCAACATGCTCACATAACCGCTGGGTGTCCCCTCAAAACTAAAACCTTTACAACCCCCCAACTATTCCAGGCTTCCTTTCCTTCCCCTTCGTCAACTTTTCCACCCTTTTTACAAGTCCAAACCATTTACCCACACCCGCTTCTTTATACCATTTTCCCAATACAAGCCTTTTTAAATTTCTACATTCCAATTTTAAAACATGTACACCATACATTACTCTCCCCAAACCCCCAC
>WNWK01027167.1:0-26570 GCA_009830355.1 Cherax destructor
TTCAAGACAAAGGTGGAGTCTTGATCCACCATCCTGTGTGTCATTAAAAACAAAGGTGGAGTCTTGATCCACCATCCGTGTGGGTCATTAAAAACAAAGGTGGAGTCTTGACCCCAGCATTCTGTGTGTCCTTCAAAACAAAGGTGGAGTCTTGATCCAGCATTCGTGTGTATCCTTAAAAACAAAGGTGGAGTCTTGATCCATATTACAACCTCAGGTTCAATGGCCTGTTAACCTGAGTGTAAAGGAAGCTTGGAGAAAAGAAACACAGTAGAAGATGTATTGAAATTGTATTTCTTTCAAAAATCAGCTAGATTAATTCCAAACTTTTATCTTTTCCTTCACCAAGTAATTATGATTATATAAGACTTTTGTCTTTTCCTTCACCAAGTATAACAAAGTGTTATTTACATATATGTCACTATATACAAAGGAGTAGTGTTTAGTGCACGCCACAGTTGTCTAGGTAAGCAGCAGCCAAAAGACAGACAACTTTCCACAACCAGCTCTATGCAGGAATTCCAATGACAAACTGCGAGTGGTAACCACGTCACCTTTGTCATTGTTAAACTCGCATTTAATTGGCTGAACCGAGTCGTTGATTTGATGATGGGGCCCTCATCACCAACCCTTAACGATGGTTCGCTGGTTGAAAGGGTTATGGGTGTGTTTAACATGCTCCGAATAAAGGTTACATACTCTTTGCATGCAACACCCCACCCCAAGAGGGCTCAGGACTAGGCTTCCACCTCAAATGGGTAGAGTGCCACCATGGCACATTATAATAATGGGACCGCCTTTCCTCTACCATCCGTTTCATTAGTTAAAGCTAAACTTTTCTCGAGACATAAGTCCAGCTTTAAACTTAAGAGTGAGACAGCCGACGGTAGGGCTAACATAGGTCCAAGGTGCCTGCGGTCGGTAGCAGGGCACCCCCCCACTAAAAAAAACCCCACCACTAGGGGAAAAAAAGGGCTGGTTCTACCCAAAGAACCTAACACATCCTAACTAAATACAATGACTTCTGGACAACACATCAGCTATTGTGTTAAATTTTCCAGCAATGTGTATAATTTTTATATTGTAGGGTTGCAACCTAATACTTCAACGCATGAGTCTGGTATTTTTGTTTTTCATGTTCTGTAGATACACCAGAGGGTTGTGGTCGCTGTAGATGGAGACCACCTGAGAGGACTGGCCCACGTAGACATCAAAATGCTCTAATGCCAGAAGTAGAGCCAGGCCCTCCTTCTCTATAGTAGAGTAGGCCCTCTGGTGTGGCTGGTATTTGGCAGAGAAAAATACCACAGGCTGCAACCCATCATCCCCAGATTGCAGAGCACTGCCCCCACCCCAGACTCACAAGCATCAATCTGTAAGGAAAATGGTTTAAAAAAGTCTGGAGACAACAGAATGGGTGCAGTAAAAGTAATCTCTTTGCTTTCGTAAATGCATCTTGACATTCTGGGGTCCAAATAAAGGGAACTTTGTGACTGGTAAGTGAGGTTAGAGGTGCAACAATATCTGCAAAATTTTACAGAATCTTCTATAAACCCTACCATCCCAGAAAACGTTGAAGGGATTTCCTGTCAGGGGAACTGGATAATTTTTAATGGCCAGAATTTTGCAAATTTAGGGGCCACTTTGCCACTACCTACTTCATGGCCCAGAAAATTAATAGTAGATTGGCCAAAGGATGACTTTGATAAATTAACAGTTAAATGAAAAACTCTGGAAGGTCTCAAAGAGAGCCTTAAGCCTAAACACATGTTGGTCCCAAGTGTCCGACACAACAACTATGTCATCTAGGTAAGCTGCCGTGCCTTCAAGTCCTTTAATAGCCTGATGGATAAGTCTCGGGAATGATGCAGGAGAGTTTTTCATTCCGAAGGGGGGCACTGTATACTGATAATGACCTCCTGGAATTACGAAGGCAGAATTTCTTCGCCTTATCTGTTAAAGGTACTTGATAGTAACCTTTAAGGAGGTCAATTTGGATACAAAAGTAGCCTTACCCACAAAGTCGATTACATCATCCAAACGTGGCAGAGGATAGGCATCTGCAATTGGACTCATTCACCTTACGGTAATCTGTGCACATTCGGAACCCTCCATCAGCTTTGTTAACAAGAATGCACGGTGAAGCCCACGGACTAGATGACTCCTCCACTAACCCATGCTCTAACAGAAATTCTACCTCCTGTTGAAGTAGCTTCTGTTTTTCAGGATTAGCTCTGTAAGGGGAGAGTTTAATAGGTTTAGAGTTTCCAACATCTACATCATGATATCCTAATGTACATTTTCGGCATCGAAAAATATCAGGATAAGACCAGAAGCGCAGTTAAATTAGTTACTTGAGACTTGGTCAAACCCAACATTAAAGGTTTAGGGTCCTTGAGGAGGACCGAATTTGGAAGCTTTACATTAATCTCAGAGTGCAAAGAGTCAGGGTCATCAGAGGCAGAGGACAGAGTCATTACTGGAACTTTATCTGGTGTATTAAAGCTTTAATTTGATTAATGTGGTAAGTTTTGCTTTTGAGGTCTTGTCAAGGGAGATACCACATAATTTACATCAGATAATTTACTTACGATTTGCATTGGTCCCGTAAATCTAGCTTTCAGGTGTGGCCAGGTATAGGCTCCTGTACCAACACCTTATCTCCTGGATGGAAGGAGCGAAATTTTGAGTTTCTGTCATACCTCTGTTTCATCGTATTCTGAGCTGCCTTCAAGTTAAACCTTAGCCAACTGACGTGCTACCTGCAACCTTGAAGAAGGATTGTAGCTGGTTGTGGAGGCGTCTTCTCCATCCATCCTTCTTTGAGCACACGTAGAGGACCTCGTACATTGTGCCCAAATATCAGCTCAAAAGGACTGTACCCTGTAGACTCTTCCAGTTTCTCTCATTGCAAAAGCAACAGAGGGGAAATGATTCATCCCAGTTGTAGGAAAATGCAAGCAGAATGTTCTCATCATTGTTTTTAACGTCTGATGGAATCTTTCCAAGGCGCCTTGGGACTGAGGATGATAGGCAGTGGATAGGTTATGAACTATTCCTAGCCTAGTTAATGCTTCCCTAAATGCTTTGGCAGTGAAGTTATATTGATCACTTTGAATAGTTTTAGGAATTCCAAAGCAAGAGATAAACTTAGTTAAAGCTTTAAGGATTGCTTTAGTGTTAATACTGCGCATGGGAACTGCCTCTGGATATCTAGTTACTCTATCCATGATTGTGAATAAGTATTGATTTCCAGACTTAGCTTTAGGTAGTGGACCTACACAATCTATTATCAATTCTGAGAAAGGGTCTCCATTAACAGGAATGGGATGGAGAGGTGCAGGTTTAATGGGGTGTCCAGGTTTCCCTACCTGCTGACATTCTGGACAACAGCGAATATGATTCTTTACATCTTGCCTTAACTTTGGCCAAAAGAATTCTTTTGTTATTCTATATTGAGTTTTGGTAATTCCCAAATGGCCTCCTAAAGAAGAATTATGGGCTATATTTAGTATCTGAGACCTAAACTTTCTGGGAACCACTAACTTATCTGTTTGTTGTTTTCCCTCCACCTCCTTACCAGTTTCAGTGCAGACTAAGTAATTATTTTTTAAGAGATATTTGACCGGGTGACCCGAAGTGGATTTACCCATAGCTGCCTCAAAAGCAGAGTTTAGTGAGGAGTCTTTCCGTTGTTCCTCCCGAAAGGACAGTCCCTCAGGCATGGAAACAGAGACATCTGGCAATCCTGCAACCCTGGAATAGGAAGGCTTGATCTGGGGCTGTTCACTAAATTTACGAGGCTCTGGCCAGTTTTCCTCGCAAAACAAATTGGTTAGTCCGAGATCAGAGTCGTCCAAGGACGAGTTAACATTCTTATCAGACATCACTTTGGATTGTGCCCGAGTTATGGCCAACATCGGGGAAGAATTAATCATTATGGGTTCTATACATTTAGTAGACTCAATGTTATTACCCAGTAATAGCATTGCATCCTTCATAGGAAATCCCTCCGAGACACCAACAGTCAAAAACCCAGTGTAGTATTTACTCTGCACATAGATTTGATGTAAAGGGACAGAAAATACTGCTCCTCCAAAAGCTTCTAACAGAACTGAGGATTGCAAAGAGGTTTGATCAGAAAGGGGTAGTACTCCCTCTCTTATAAGTGAGCAATATGCTCCAGTATCCCTAAAGGTTTTAACTTCCTTTTTCTCTGAATGTTCCTGAAGGGATATGTAACAAGAGCTATAGTAAGGGGCCATCCCCTTCTCTACTTCTTCCTGGGACATATTATTAGGGATATTAGAGATTTTCCAAATGGTTGGGGTTTACTTGGACAATTGGGTCTGATGTGGCCAGGCTTGCCACAGTTATAACATACCATCTCAGCTTTAACTTTGGCACCTCGTTGATTTTGTGGCTTACGCCACTCTGGATACTGCCGCTTCACATCTCGTTGGGTAATTTGATGTTGCTCACCAGGTTGACTAGGAGTGAAGTTACGCTGCTCACCAGGTGTTTTAGTTGACTGCTGACGAGATTCACCTTCATCTTGACCTTTATTTCTCCACTCAGGAACTTTCTTTGACGATCTCTGCTCATACCAGGCTGTTGGGGAAAAGAGATAAGACCGCTCGGACAAGGAGCGGTTAGTTTCAAAAGTATCAGCCAACCTGGCTGCTTCCAATGCCGTAGGCAAGGAATGATCTTGTAGAAACACTCGAACCTCTGGACTAACAGACTCCAGCAGGTTGTCCACCAAGATGAGCTGCTTCAAATTTTCAAAATCAGCGACACCACTTGCCTTGTACCACTTTGTAAAGCCCTGGTCTGCTGTCTGACAAAGTCAACAGCAGACTGACCAACTGCCTTCTGCCGAGTTTGAATTCTTTCCTATACTTGGCAGGAATACATTGATAAGCCCCAAGAACAGTGGTTTTCACAATGCGATAGTTTCCAAAATCAGCATTTCCCAGGCTAGAAGTAAATTCTTGTGCCTTACCAAACAACGCAGTATGCACCAGTGACGCCCAATGAACCTCAGGCCACCCTAAAGCTCGAGCCTGGTTTTCAAATGCTTCGAAAAACTGTTCAGGCTCTGCTTCAACAAAACGAGGAACAAACTGTACTGCCCTTTGCAAATTGAAGTCATCTACAGTCTGATGGAATTGTCTCCTCTCCTTCTCTCTATCAAACTCCTCCTTAGCAAATGCACGCTGTTCTTTAGTTTGTTCAAGAGTGAGTCTAGCTAGTTCAAGCGCCAGTGAACCAGACTCACCTGTCGATAACCCCACACCTGTGACTTGCTGGTTTTGCTCAGGAGTTCTGTCTCTCCCATTTTGTAGAAACCTCAATGGTGACCTACGATTAAGAGCTCCTGTAGAGGGAGAAACACTAGACTGATATGCCATAGTTTCAGTTTGTATTTTACTCCTTATAATATCAAGCAGCTGAGCAGCAGTAAGGTTACGCTGGTATTCAACACCAATAGAACGAGCGATACGCCAACAACGCTGTAGAGAGAGTTTGGGCAACTTTAGCAGAGTTAACTCAGACACTAACCGTCTGACTCGAATAGGTGGCATTAACCCCCAACTTTAACACGCTGTAGCTCTATGCACGGTACGAATTGCAGTATACTCATATGATAGCAGAACTGACACGCAATAGCAAAGCCAATATGCACATACACAATAGCAAGGCTGATACACAATAACAAACCAAATTGCAGAATACTCACAATAGCAGGCTGACCATAGTGAAGCGAATGCAAAAATGAGACACAGAATTCGTGAAGCGTTGGCAAAGCGTAAGCAATGCCAGATAGCAAGCTATCTAGATACAAGACTAGCTCCTGCGCGAACTTCAACTCTAGGCTCAACTCCTGCTCTAAGTCTCCAAATTCAGCTCCAGGACAGGCTACCCATATTACAACCTCAGGTTCAATGGCCTGTTAACCTGAGTGTAAAGGAAGCTTGGAGCAAAGAAACACAGTAGAAGATGTATTGAAATTGTATTTCTTTCAAAAATCAGCTAGATTAATTCCAAACTTTTATCTTTTCCTTCACCAAGTAATTATGATTATATAAGACTTTTGTCTTTTCCTTCACCAAGTATAACAAAGTGTTATTTACATATATGTACACTATATACAAAGGAGTAGTGTTTAGTGCACGCCACAGTTGTCTAGGCTAAGCAGCAGCCAAAAGACAGACAACTTTCCACAACCAGCTCTATGCAGGAATTCCAATGACAAACTGCGAGTGGTAACCACGTCACCTTTGTCATTGTTAAACTCGCATTTAATTGGCTGAACCGAGTCGTTGATTTGATGATGGGGCCCTCATCACCAAACCCTTAACGATGGTTCGCTGGTTGGAGGGGAGCCTATGTGGGTGTGTTTAACATGCTCCGAATAAAGGTTACATACTCTTTGCATGCAACAATCCACCATCCGTGTGGGTCATTCAAAACAAAGGTGGAGTCTTGATCCACCATCCGTGTGTGTCCTTCAAAACAAAGGTGGAGTCTTGATCCACCATTCGTGTGTATCCTTCAAAACAAAGGTGGAATCTTGATCCACCATTCGTGTGGGTCATTCAAGACAAGAAGCCACAAAGCACAACAAATATCCCTCGGTTCCTCACTATTAAAAGTTCTAATTTCCCCCCCCCTCACAAAAGCTTAATAAACACTGAGCAATTACACCAACAAATACACACACAAACAATAAAACAGAACGCAAGAAAAGCACAGTATATTTCGGTCCCAAAATGAGGCCGTCCTCAGCAGTGGCAAATGTTTGTCTCAGCCACAAGCCTCTGAATGACTCTGGGAACAATTATAATCTTGTTTTGTGATATGGTAAGTGATTTTTTTAAATGTGTTGCGTAAACAGAGGAGCGTATGTACGTATTACGCTAAAAGAGGCTTATTTTGAGAATTATTTCAACCTTATTGTGAAGCATAGACGCAGATTTATTTTGAAGGAGAAGGAGAAGTAGAAGAAGAGGAAGAAGAAGAACAAGAAGAAGAAGAAGAAGGAAGAAAGAAAGAAAGAAAGAAAGAAAGAAAGAAAGAAAGAAAGAAAGAAAGAAAGAAAGAAAGAAAGAAAGAAAGCAAGGAAAAAGAAAGAAGAAAAATGAGATATCATTTAGAGTTACTATCCAGGGTGGATAATAATCCAGAATAACCCTACAAAGCTTATTTCCACTGTAGGTTCCACCCGCCCGCAGGATGCTACCCATAACAGTCTAACACCCAGGTACCTACTTACGGCTAGGTAAACAGGGGCAACAGGTGACCTGAAACATGAAGATCGATCCTCGGCCCCATCCAACCTAACCTAACTTAACCAAACCTAACCTAGGATAACCTGACCTAACCTAACCTAACCTGACCTAACTTAACCTAACCTGACCTAACCTAACCTAATCTGACTTAACCTAACCTAACCTAGCCTAACCTGACATAATCTAACCTACCTAACCTGACCTAACCTAACCTGACCTAACTTAACCTGACCTACCCTAACCTAACCTAACCTGACCTACCCTAACCTAACCTAAGCTGATCTAACCTAACCTGAAATACCCTTACCTAACCTGACCTAACCTAACCTGACCTGACCTACCCTAACCTTACCTGACCTAACCTAACCTAACCTAACCTGACCTACCCTAACCTAACCTGACCTGATTTACCCTGACCTAACCTAACTTAACCTAACCTAATCTAATCTAGCTTGATCTAACTCTAGCGTTGACCGATGATTTAACTCCAGTGTTTACAACAACATTTTTTTTACAAGTGATGTTAAGCTTAGTTAATTCTTTAAGGCGACAACACTGGGAGATGAGGCGGAGGAACAAAGGAAAGGACACGGGATCGATACCCGGGCTTCGTTTGCTTATTGTTTACTCTCGCGATCTCGTCCTTTCCCCTAATCCCTTTCCTCCTGCTCCCTGTTAAATGCTCCCTGCCCCCTGTGTCCTGCTCCCTGCACCCTGTCTTCTGACCCCTGCTCCCTGACCTCTGTCCCCTGCCTCCTGACCCCTGCTCCCTGCCTTTCCCCCTGCCATTTACTCCCTACCTCTTGCTCCCTGCCATCTGCTCCCTGCCCCGGCCATCTGCTTCCTGCCCCTGCTCTCTACCCCTGCTCCCTGCCCCTTGCCCCTGCCTCCTTAACCTGCTCTCTGCCTCCTGCCCCTGCAATCTGCAATCTGCTCCGTGCCTCCTTCCCAATGCCCCCTGCCATCTGCACCCTGCCCCCTACCCTCTACCATCAGCATCTGCATCCTGCCCCTTGTCCCTTGCTTCCTGCCCCCTGCCTCCTGCCCCATGCCCCCTGCCTTCTGCACCCTGCCTTCTGTGTCCTGCACCCTGGCCCCTGCCTTCTGCACCCTGCCCCCTGCCTTCTGCCTCCTGCCCCCTGCCTTCTGCCTCCTGCCCTCTTCCTCCTGTCTTCTGTCTCCTGCTCCCCTGCCTCTTGCCCCCTTGCCTTTTGCCCCCTGTCCCCTGCTCCCTGTTCCCTGAGGAGCCCCCTGCCCCCTGCCCCTCTTAATGGTGTGAGAATTGATTGTTATTGTTAGTTCGGCTGATTTGTTTTATTTTGGTGAAAAGGAAACGTTGCTGTTGTTGTTGTTTCTTTTTGTTGTTATTTGTTGTTATTGTTGTTTATTGTCGTTTTCCTATTCGTGTTGTTTGTTTGTTGTTGTTTGTCGTCTGTGTTGATGTTGGTGTTTTGTTATTGTTTTTGTTGTTTGCTGCCATTTTTGTTGCTGTTTGTCGTTGTTGTTTTTGTTGTCTTTACTGTTTTAATTGTTGTTGTTGCCGTCGTCATTGTTTTTGTTGTTTGTGTTTCTAATACTACTGCTAATACTATTACTATTGCTATTGTTTAACTATCACTACTACTACTACTACTACACTACTGCTACTACTACTACCACTACTACTACTAGCACAGCCTGAGACCATCAGACACACGTAGCGACACAATAAATAAGTAGAACTCTCGTTGCCTTCACTGCCAGGTTGGTAGAGCCGTGTAAGCAGCGTTATTATTATCAGGAGGTAGCTGTCCCACTTACCCGCCAACACTGTCAACACGACGTCAATTATGTGATTGAAAGTGTTAGGAAAAAGTAAACTATATATATATATATATATATATATATATATATATATATATATATATATATATATATATATATATATATATATATATATATATATATATATATATAATGCTCACACCTAGTGTTTACTTTAATCTATTCTTGACGACTGGTATCATACAGGTTACGTGCAGCCATAATGGCCCTCGTATAGTCGATAGTCTTTAAACCAACTTAGAAACTAAACATATCTCTTTTTTTTTTCACCCTAATATACACAAGACAATTTACAAACAAGGCTGACCTGCCTTCACTCCCGCATGACTTATTGTTTACACAGCTTCTTCCGCTTACTAAAAGAGTAACAAAAAAAAAATTGTAAATAAAAGACTTTTATATATTTCCTGGTGTGATATCCACAGATGGGAGACGGTGGAGTGAGAGACAGGATCTGATCCCACCTCGTGTCGGCTCTAATGCCATGGACACACTGACACCATGCACAGGTAGGCTCAAGTGGGAGGATCACGCAGGTAAGCCTAATTGACAGAGCAGGTTTGAAGGTAAATTCAGGTGTCCCGTAGCTCCCGGGCACTCAGCTAACACGCTGAGGTCCGTGGTGCGATCCCCGGTACGGGTGGAAACATTTTGGGGCGTGTTTCCTAAAGACGCCTGCTGTCCATGTTCACCTATCAGTAAAGTAGGTACCTGGGTGTTAGCAGGCTGGTGTGGGTAGCATCCTGGGGACAAAATCTAATTTGCCCTACATGCTCTGGATAACCAGGGAATTTGATGTTAGCTATGGTCTGTATAAGTTGTATCATGTTCTTGTAGAAATAAAGCTTATTATTATTATTATTAATATTATTATTATTATTATTATTATTATTATTATTATTATTATTAAAGAGAGGCTCTTACTACAGAGGTGACTGAGTCTGGTTTCGATTAAGTTCAAATTCTATCGTCTGCTCAAGGGTCATTAAAGCTGCTTTTCCTTAACTGGAAAAATCCTTAGACAATTCGTAATAATTTTTAGACAATTGGTAATATTTTTAAACGACTTCTAATTAACACTAACCAACAAAATTTAACTTTTTTTTTATTCAGTTTGGAAAGTAAATTGTTGGTTTAAAGTTAACACAGATCAAGATAAGTGATTTTTTTTGGAAGCTCATGATCATTATTTTTGACTAATCTTCCTGAACATAAATTCATTATTTATGTAAATAAAGAAAGCAGAAATGTTCATACAGTCATACAAACATATTTACATGACGACTTTCAGGTTATTTTAGCTTGTGTTGAGTATGGTTCTCTGGCAGCAGCGTCCAGCAGTAGTCTGCCGACAACCTGGTCGTCAGGATTCCCCTGACGTCTCTTCTCCGTGATGGATGTGCTTTGGTGAGCCCGTTCACCGTGGTGTTCCACGGAAACTGTTCGTGCTGGCACATGTGTTCAGATTTGTAACCAGCGTGTCAATATTAGTTAGAAACACGTGTGTTTTTAAACGTGAACTAAAACCATTGTTGGCCAGGGTAATTAGTGAACGATGTTAATTACATGTGCTTGATATTATTTGCTGGTAACTTTGGTGTTGTTGTTATGAGCAGTCTGTTGGTAATGTTGGTATCGTCCCTTCTGTTGTCGGTGCTCTGTTTGCCGTTATCTTTTCTGCTGTCGGTATTCTATTAACACAATGGCTGTCTATTTCTTCTGTTGGGGCCTTTGTTATTCTCTCCTGCTGTCAGTATTCCGTTGGTGCCTCTGCTGTCGTCTCTTCTGTTGAAACCTCTGTTCGCACCTCTTCCGTTGTCACTCAGACATGTTGCGGACCTGTTATTGCCCTTCGAGGACAGGGCCGAAGGGAATGGGTATCCTACGGGCATCCTTCGGGTAACCTTCGGGTATCCTACTGGCATCCTACGGGTATCCTTCGGGTATCCTTTGGGTAACCTTCGGGTATCCTACGGGTATCCTTCAGGTATCCTACGGGTATCCTTCTGGTATCCTCTGCCTCTACCCTTACGTTTATGAACTACTGTATTCATGTATTTTAACCCCGATTCAGAAACGCGTTTAATTGAGCAACCGGTTCCTTTCAACAGACATGAAGCCTCTTTACGATTACCTTGGCAGTGTAATTAGCGTCAGATTTGATCCGGCTTCAGAGAGCAATTGTTAACGACACTGTTTGAAGCAATTCACTTTCTTTTTATTAAATTTTGAGATCATTATATCCAGCAATGATATTAGATCGAGATGAATAATGATATTCTGTACTTGCTCAAATTTTCAATAATCTCTGTATTACCCCCTACGGATTTGGCGCTTCTCCGTAATAATAATAATAATAATAATAACAACAACAACAACAATAATAATAATAATAATAATAATAATAATAATAATAATAATAATAATAAAAATAATAAAAATAATAATAATAATAATAATAATAATAATAATAATAATAATAATAATAATAATAATAATAATAATAATAATATCATCCTTATTATTATTATCTTAAATTCCCCTTTAAGGCTTATTTCTTGAGATGATTATCACTCAAAGACTATTTTTAGATGTGTTCCTTGAAGACTATCCACTCCTCGGAGGTGGAGCAGCTGTCTGTCCAGTGATAGTTATGTGGGCGGGCGTCACCGCCCATCTCACCTTCTCTTAATTAAGTGGGCGGCCACCGGGAGAGCTTCCTGCCACCCAGGTGGCAGGAAGCTGCCACCCATCACTGCCACCCAGGTCCCTCTTAGCCTTCATCATCACATATCATGTGAGAATAATGATGGTCATGATGATGAGGATGATGATGAGAATAATGAGGATCATCCTCCCCACGCACAGTCGCTAATTAAAATCCTCAGGCTAAATATAGTTGGGCAGGGAAATATTTGCTGAAGCAGGTGCCGTCAAATTAGCACAAGAATGCCCCCTGGCAGGCCAATTAACGTTCCTAGACTTTCTCCCTTCAGGGGTGAATGATGCTGGAGTAACACCACGTGTGCATGATGGTAACACCACGTGTGGATGATTGGTAACACCACGTGTGGATGATGGTAACACCACGTGTGGATGATTGGTAACACCACGTGTGGATGATGGTAACACCACGTGTGGATGATTGGTAACACCACGTGTGGATGATGGTAACACCACGTGTGGATGATTGGTAACACCACGTGTGGATGATTGGTAACACCACGTGTGGATGATTGGTAACACCACGTGTGGATGATTGGTAACGCCACGTGTGGATGATTGGTAACACCACGTGTGGATGATTGGTAACACCACGTGTGGATGATTGGTAACACCACGTGTGGATGATTGGTAACACCACGTGTGGATGATTGGTAACGCCATGTGTGGATGATTGGTAACGCCACGTGGATGATTGGTAACACCACGTGTGGATGATTGGTAACACCACGTGTGGATGATTGGTAACGCCATGTGTGGATGATTGGTAACGCCACGTGTGGATGATTGGTAACACCACGTGTGGATGATTGGTAACACCACGTGTGGATGATTGTAACACCACGTGTGGATGATTGGTAACACCGTGTGGATGATTGGTAACGCCACGTGTGGATGATTGGTAACACCACGTGTGGATGATTGGTAACACCACGTGTGGATGATTGGTAACGCCACGTGTGGATGATGGTAACACCACGTGTGGATGATTGGTAACACCACGTGTGGATGATGGTAACACCACGTGTGGATGATTGAGTAACACCACGTGTGGATGATTGGTAACACCACGTGTGGATGATTGGTAACACCACGTGGATGATTGTAACGCCACGTGTGGATGATTGGTAACACCACGTGTGGATGATTGGTAACACCACGTGTGGATGATTGGTAACACCACGTGTGGATGATTGGTAACACCACGTGTGGATGATTGTAACGCCATGTGTGGATGATTGGTAACGCCACGTGTGGATGATTGGTAACACCACGTGTGGATGATTGGTAACACCACGTGTGGATGATTGGTAACGCCATGTGTGGATGATTGGTAACGCCACGTGTGGATGATTGGTAACACCACGTGTGGATGATTGGTAACACCACGTGTGGATGATTGTAACACCACGTGTGGATGATTGGTAACACCGTGTGGATGATTGGTAACGCCACGTGTGGATGATTGGTAACACCACGTGTGGATGATTGGTAACGCCACGTGTGGATGATTGGTAACGCCACGTGTGGATGATTGGTAACACCACGTGTGGATGATTGGTAACACCACGTGTGGATGATTGGTAACACCACGTGTGGATGATGGTAACACCACGTGTGGATGATTGGTAACACCACGTGTGGATGATTGGTAACACCACGTGTGGATGATTGGTAACACCACGTGTGGATGATTGGTAACACCACGTGTGGATGATTGGTAACACCACGTGTGGATGATTGGTAACGCCACGTGTGGATGATTGGTAACGCCACGTGTGGATGATTGGTAACACCACGTGTGGATGATTGGTAACACCACGTGTGGATGATTGTAACACCACGTGTGGATGATTGGTAACACCACGTTTGGATGATTGGTAACGCCACGTGTGGATGATTGGTAACGCCACGTGTGGATGATTGGTAACGCCACGTGTGGATGATTGGTAACGCCACGTTTGGATGATTGGTAACGCCACGTGTGGATGATTGGTAACACCACGTGTGGATGATTGGTAACACCACGTGTGGATGATTGGTAACACCACGTGTGGATGATTGGTAACACCACGTGTGGATGATTGGTAACACCACGTGTGGATGATTGGTAAAACCACGTGTGGATGATTGGTAACGCCACGTGTGGATGATGGTAACACCACGTGTGGATGATTGGTAACACCACGTGGATGATTGGTAACACCACGTGTGGATGATTGAACACCACTGTGGATGATTGGAACACCACGTGTGGATGATTGGTAAAACCACGTGTGGATGATTGGTAACGCCACGTGTGGATGATTGGTAACGCCACGTTGGATGATTGGTAACACCACGTGTGGATGATTGTAACACCGTGTGGATGATTGGTAACACCACGTTGGATGATTGGTAACGCCACGTGTGGATGATTGGTAACGCCACGTGTGGATGATTGGTAACGCCACGTGTGGATGATTGGTAACGCCACGTGTGGATGATTGGTAACGCCACGTGTGGATGATTGGTAACACCACGTGTGGATGATTGGTAACACCACGTGTGGATGATTGGTAACACCACGTGTGGATGATTGGTAACACCACGTGGATGATTGGTAACACCACGTGGATGATTGGTAACACCACGTGTGAAATAAATGGTATAAAATACCGACACAATGGAAAAATAAACACATAAGCAGTGTAATGTGATCCTTTATTGACAACGTTTCGCCCACGCAGTGGACTTTATCGAGTCACAGACGGATCTACCTGGAAAATGAGTAACATGAATATATATAGGGTACAGTCAGGTGGAGAATGCTGGGTCAGGTGGAGAAAGCTGCATGTGACAGTCTTAAAAGTAGTGTGATAGTTAAAAACATTGTGTGACTTAAAGGACCTGTAGTGTTCCATTCTTGAGTTCTAGGTGGGATAGCGTTGAAGAAGTTTCTTGGCAATAGGTTCAGCTATGTTGTAGAAGCCGTTGTTCTGGTTGAAGTTGTTAGATATACAGATAAGTGATGATTCCAGGATTCTTCGGTATTGCGTGTTGTCTTCTTTGGCGATGAGTCTTGCGTTTCTGTAGTTGATTAAATGGTTGTGTAAATTTCGGTGTTGAACACAGGCATTTCTTGAGTCGTCAGATCTGCCTGCGTACTGGTGTTCTGAAATGCGTGTTTGGAGGTCTCTGGATGTTTCGCCGACGTATAATTTGCTGCAGCCATTACAAGGGATTGTGTATACCCCTGCCGTGGATTGAAGCTTTTCCTGTCTGTTACTGGTAATGTCCTTGATGGTGGTGGATGTGGAGGTGGATACTCGGAATGAGGTCTTAGAAAAAATGTTGGAAACGTGTTTGGAAATGGAGTTGGTGGGAAGGACTATGTATCTCTTCCCAGCAGTGTCTTCTCTGGGTGTGTTGAAGATGTTTAATGCCCGTCGTCTGCAGTCTCTAATGAAGTGACGAGGATAGTGAAGTTTGGAAAAAACTTGTTCAATGAGGGAGCATTCTTCTTCAAGGAACTCACTGCTGCAGATTCTGAGTGCGCGCAGGAAAAAGCCTATAATTACACCACGTTTAGTCTTGGTGTCGTGGTGAGAGTAGAAGTGGAGAAGATCGTGTTGGTTGGTAGGTTTTCGATAGACTTTAAAACGAAGTTCATGGTCAGCTTTGCAGAGAAGAACATCAAGGAAGGGAAGAGTGTTGTTGACTTCTTCTTCTAGTGTAAACTGGATTGATGGCTCGACCTGGTTGAGTTTGTGTTGGAGAGCTTGAACGTTGAAGCGTCTGGGAGTTATGATGAGAATGTCGTCAACATAACGAAGCCAGGTGACAGAAGAGGGAATA
The DNA here is from genome assembly GCA_009830355.1 of Cherax destructor. Taxonomy (NCBI): domain Eukaryota; kingdom Metazoa; phylum Arthropoda; class Malacostraca; order Decapoda; family Parastacidae; genus Cherax; species Cherax destructor. Next base: position 15,681 of record WNWK01027167.1, read on the forward strand.
ATAGTGGAAAATCGCTCGGCTTCCAAATGTTCCATATATAGGTTCGCAAGGACGGCACTAAGTGGCGATCCCATGGGTAGTCCAAAAGTTTGCTGAAAGAGTTGATTTTCGAAAGAGAAACATGTAAAGCCCACATAGTTCAACAAGGTCGATGAAATCGCTGGCTGGAAGAGGAAGATCAAGCGAGTCGTCAATTTTCCTGCGCAAGAGATCGATAGCTTGTGTAGTAGGTACTTTGGTGAATAGGGATGTTACATCAAGGCTGGAGAGTTTCTTGTTTCTGATGTTGATGTTGCGAATGCGATTGAGAAGGTCACCAGAGTGTTTGAGATGTGCTGGACTGATGGTGCCCAAAAGTTTGGAGAGGTGTTTAGCGAGAATTCCTGAGATTTGGTGGGAGCACTGCCTATTCCCGAGGATATGGGCCTCAATGGGATACCTGGTTTGTGAGTTTTGGCAGACCGTACATTCTGGCAGGTCTGGGTTGCTGGGAATGGTGTGTGAAGTTTCTTTCCTAGTTCTGATTCCCTCAGAATGCGGTGAGTCTTGGAAGAAATGTTTTGGTGAGGTTGTCCACTTGATTAGTTGTGAGAGGTTTGTAGGTATCTGGGTCATTAGAGATTAGCATTTTGTTCCTGTAGTCGTCAGTGTTCAAGATTACGACACCACCTCCTTTATCAGCGGTGGTAACCCTGATGGTCGTGTCTTCTGCTAACCCTTTATCAGGGTTACCACCGCTGATAAAGGAGGTGGTGTCGTAATCTTGAACACTGACGACTACAGGAACAAAATGCTTAATCTACTTAATGACCCAGATACCTACAAACCTCTCACAACTAATCAAGTGGACAACCTCACCAAAACATTTCTTCACAAGACTCGCCGCATTCTGAGGGAATCAGAACTAGGAAAGAAACTTCTACACACCATTCCCAGCAACCCCAGACCTGCCAGAATGTACGGTCTGCCAATTGGTAACACCACGTGTGGATGATTGGTAACACCACGTGTGGATGATTGGTAACACCACGTGTGGATGATTGGTAACACCACGTGTGGTTGATGGTAACACCACGTGTGGATGATTGGTAACGCCACATGTGGATGATTGGTAACACCACGTGTGGATGATTGGTAACGCCACGTGTGGATGATTGGTAACACCACGTGTGGATGATTGGTAACACCACGTGTGGATGATTGGTAACGCCATGTGTGGATGATTGGTAACGCCACGTGTGGATGATTGGTAACACCACGTGTGGATGATTGGTAACACCACGTGTGGATGATTGTAACACCACGTGTGGATGATTGGTAACACCGTGTGGATGATTAGTAACGCCACGTGTGGATGATTGGTAACACCACGTGGATGATTGGTAACGCCACGTGTGGATGATTGGTAACGCCACGTGTGGATGATTGGTAACACCACGTGTGGATGATTGGTAACACCACGTGTGGATGATTGGTAACACCACGTGTGGATGATTGTAACACCACGTGTGGATGATGGTAACACCACGTGTGGATGATTGGTAACACCACGTGTGGATGATTGGTAACACCACGTGGGATGATTGGTAACACCACGTGTGGATGATTGGTAACACCACGTGGATGATTGGTAACACCACGTGTGGATGATTGGTAACACCACGTGTGGATGATTGGTAACGCCACGTGGATGATTGGTAACGCCACGTGTGGATGATTGGTAACACCACGTGGATGATTGGTAACACCACGTGTGGATGATTGTAACACCACGTGTGGATGATTGGTAACACCACGTGTGGATGATTGGTAACGCCACGTGTGGATGATTGGTAACGCCACGTGTGGATGATTGGTAACGCCACGTGTGGATGATTGGTAACGCCACGTGTGGATGATTGGTAACGCCACGTGTGGATGATTGGTAACACCACGTGTGGATGATTGGTAACACCACGTGTGGATGATTGGTAACACCACGTGTGGATGATTGGTAACACCACGTGTGGATGATTGGTAACACCACGTGTGGATGATTGGTAACACCACGTGTGGAAATAAATGGTATAAAATACCGACACAATGGAAAAATAAACACATAAGCAGTGTAATGTGATCCTTTATTGACAACGTTTCGCCCACACAGTGGGCTTTATTGAGTCACAGACGGATCTACCTGGAAAATGAGTAACATGAATATATATAGGGTACAGTCAGGTGGAGAATGCTGGGTCAGGTGGAGAAAGCTGCATGTGACAGTCTTAAAAGTAGTGTGATAGTTAAAAACATAGTGTGACTTAAAGGACCTGCAGTGTACCATTCTTGAGTTCTAGGTGGGATAGCGTTGAAGAAGTTTCTTGGCAATAGGTTCAGCTATGTTGTAGAAGCCGTTGTTCTGGTTGAAGTTGTTAGATATACAGATAAGTGATGATTCCAGGATTCTTCGGTATTGCGTGTTGTCTTCTTTGGCGATGAGTCTTGCGTTTCTGTAGTTGATTAAATGGTTGTGTAAATTTCGGTGTTGAACACAGGCATTTCTTGAGTCGTCAGATCTGCCTGCGTACTGGTGTTCTGAAATGCGTGTTTGGAGGTCTCTGGATGTTTCGCCGACGTATAATTTGCTGCAGCCATTACAAGGGATTGTGTATACCCCTGCCGTGGATTGAAGCTTTTCCTGTCTGTTACTGGTAATGTCCTTGATGGTGGTGGATGTGGAGGTGGATACTCGGAATGAGGTCTTAGAAAAATGTTGGAAACGTGTTTGGAAATGGAGTTGGTGGGAAGGACTATGTATCTCTTCCCAGCAGTGTCTTCTCTGGGTGTGTTGAAGATGTTTAATGCCCGTCGTCTGCAGTCTCTAATGAAGTGACGAGGATAGTGAAGTTTGGAAAACTTGTTCAATGAGGGAGCATTCTTCTTCAAGGAACTCACTGCTGCAGATTCTGAGTGCGCGCAGGAAAAAGCCTATAATTACACCACGTTTAGTCTTGGTGTCGTGGTGAGAGTAGAAGTGGAGAAGATCGTGTTGGTTGGTAGGTTTTCGATAGACTTTAAAACGAAGTTCATGGTCAGCTTTGCAGAGAAGAACATCAAGGAAGGGAAGAGTGTTGTTGACTTCTTCTTCTAGTGTAAACTGGATTGATGGCTCGACCTGGTTGAGTTTGTGTTGGAGAGCTTGAACGTTGAAGCGTCTGGGAGTTATGATGAGAATGTCGTCAACATAACGAAGCCAGGTGACAGAAGAGGGAATAATAGTGGAAAATCGCTCGGCTTCCAAATGTTCCATATATAGGTTCGCAAGGACGGCACTAAGTGGCGATCCCATGGGTAGTCCAAAAGTTTGCTGAAAGAGTTGATTTTCGAAAGAGAAACATGTAAAGCCCACACATAGTTCAACAAGGTCGATGAAATCGCTGGCTGGAAGTGGAAGATCAAGCGAGTCGTCAATTTTCCTGCGCAAGAGATCGATAGCTTGTGTAGTAGGTACTTTGGTGAATAGGGATGTTACATCAAGGCTGGAGAGTTTCTTGTTTCTGATGTTGATGTTGGAATGCGATTGAGAAGGTCACCAGAGTGTTTGAGATGTGCTGGACTGATGGTGCCCAAAAGTTTGGAGAGGTGTTTAGCGAGAATTCCTGAGATTTGGTGGGGAGCACTGCCTATTCCCGAGGATATGGGCCTCAATGGGATACCTGGTTTGTGAGTTTTGGCAGACCGTACATTCTGGCAGGTCTGGGGTTGCTGGGAATGGTGTGTGAGTTCTTTTCCCAGTTCTGATTCCTCAGAATGCGGTGAGTCTTGTGAAGAAATGTTTTGGTGAGGTTGTCCACTTGATTAGTTGTGAGAGGTTTGTAGGTATCTGGGTCATTAAGTAGATTAAGCATTTTGTTCCTGTAGTCGTCAGTGTTCAAGATTACGACACCACCTCCTTTATCAGCGGTGGTAACCCTGATGGTCGTGTCTTCTGCTAACCATTTATCAGGGTTACCACCGCTGATAAAGGAGGTGGTGTCGTAATCTTGAACACTGACGACTACAGGAACAAAATGCTTAATCTACTTAATGACCCAGATACCTACAAACCTCTCACAACTAATCAAGTGGACAACCTCACCAAAACATTTCTTCACAAGACTCGCCGCATTCTGAGGGAATCAGAACTAGGAAAGAAACTTCTACACACCATTTCCAGCAACCCCAGACCTGCCAGAATGTACGGTCTGCCAATTGGTAACACCACGTGTGGATAATTGGTAACACCACGTGTGGATGATTGGTAACACCACGTGTGGATGATTGGTAACACCACGTGTGGTTGATGGTAACACCACGTGTGGATGATTGGTAACGCCACATGTGGATGATTGGTAACACCACGTGTGGATGATTGGTAACGCCACGTGTGGATGATTGGTAACGCCACATGTGGATGATTGGTAACACCACGTGTGGATGATCGGTAACGCCACGTGTGGATGATTGGTAACACCACGTGTGGATGATTGGTAACGCCACGTGTGGATGATTGGTAACGCCACGTGTGGATGATTGGTAACACCACGTGTGGATGATTGGTAACGCCACGTGTGGATGATTGGTAACGCCACGTGTGGATGATTGGTAACACCACGTGTGGATGATTGGTAACACCACGTGTGGATGATTGGTAACGCCACATGTGGATGATGACACAAAGACACACACACACACACACACACAAACACACACACAAACATACACACACACAAACACACACACACAAACACACACACACAAACATACACACACACAAACACACACGCAGACACACACAAACACACACACACACAAACAAACATACACACACACATACACACACACAAACACACGCACACACACACAAACACACACGCACACACACAAACACACACACAAACAAACACACATACACACACAATTATTAAATTGAAATTTACCCCATGTTTGTTGGAGTAATTATAAGGTGCTCTTCCTAACCCACGCCGCCCACGCCGCCCACGAAGACTGGAATTCTACCTTGTGTGACGATGAAGGCGTGGACGGTAACTCGAGTGTGGTGGTGGTGGAGGACGTGGGCGTGGGCGTGGGCGTGGAGGGCGAGCATGGGTGGACCCACATCAGGAGACAGTTACACTGGGCCTTCCCCGTCCATATCTACGGCTTCGCCTGTCTCTTCTTCATGCTCGCCTTTTATACCTTCTTCTCCATTCTCAACCTTAGGTGAGTGTTGCGTTGTGGGTGTTGCGCTGTGGGATGAGTGTTGTGTTGTGAGTGTTGCGCTGTGGGATGAGTGTTGTGTTGTGGGTGTTGCGCTGTGGGATGAGTGTTGTGTTGTGGGTGTTGCGCTGTGGGATGAGTGTTGTGTTGTGAGTGTTGCGCTGTGGGATGAGTGTTTTGTTGTGGGTGTTGCGCTGTGGGATGAGTGTTGTGTTGTGAGTGTTGCGCTGTGGGATGAGTGTTTTGTTGTGGGTGTTGCGCTGTGGGATGAGTGTTGTGTTGTGAGTGTTGCGCTGTGGGATGAGTGTTGTGTTGTGAGTGTTGCGCTGTGGGATGAGTGTTGTGTTGTGAGTGTTGCGCTGTGGGATGAGTGTTGTGTTGTGTTACGTTGTGGAATGGGTGTTGTGTTGTGGGTGTTGCGCTGTGGGTTACGTGCCGTGATTTGTAGTGTTTTTGTGTGTATGTGAGTGAGTGTGTGTGTGTGTGTGTGTGTGTGTGTGTGAGTGTGTGTGTGTGTGTGTGTGTATGTGTGTGTGTATGTGTGTGTGCGTGTGTGTACAAAAATAAATGAACATAATGGAAATATGATAAAGTAAGAACTGGAGGACCTGAATAATAACGTTGATAAAGGCAAATATATCCCAGCTGTGTCTTCTACCTCGTTAGAAGCAAATTACTAATAAAACATAAAATACAATAGTTCTTTGAGAGAGGATTTTAGATGTGAGTAAATCTGAATTAAGTCCTTTTTTTTAAGTTTGTATAAAACAAGCTAAATATAAACGACAAAATAAAGATTTCTTTTAATATTACACTGAACAATAAAATGTGTGAATCTTCCGTAGCTTAGAGTAAGAAGTTATCCTGACTGACAACACCTGTTTCTGTTAGCGCTATGACCTTGCGTAACTCTTACACTACTCTTTCCTTCTTCCACAGGTCACAAATCTCCAACCGTCCATTTATGTCGACCATCAATGTATTCCTCTGTGTTTTGGGGGTGACCCGAGCTGCTTGCTTCCTCATCGACCCCTACACCTTAGGTCAGGTAAGGTCACACTTACTGACCTCTACATCTAAGCCATTTTTAGCTACCCCTTAGATCTAAAAAACTCTGCGAATCACGTTTAAAATAACACAGGGGATATAGAAGGAAGAAGAGGGTGGATGGAGGTGGAAAGAGAGTGTAGGAAGGCAGAGTGTGGATGGAGGTAAGGGAGTGGAGGATTTAGGGAAAGTTGACGAGGTTGGAGTGAGAGTGGGAAGGGAGGGGAAGGAGGAAGTTGTGGTGTACCTTGATGGTAATCAATATCACCTGTGGTGAGGTAAAGGAACTGACAACCTATGACAACATGTGATGAAGCAGGAATACTGACAACCTATGACAACCTGTGATGAAGCAGGGATACTGACAACCTTTGACAACCTGTGATGAAGCAGGAATATTAACAACCTAAGACACCCTGAAATTTTCATTCAATTGGAGTAGTACGTAATGACCTGGACGACCCAACTAAGAGTACATGGGAATGCATGAGAGTACCTTGCAATAAGTGAGGCTACATACGAATACAGTACATGTGAGTACTTCGGAATAAATCAAAGTACAAGAGAGTACTTAGAAATAAACCAGAGTACAAGAGAGTTCTCGGAAATAACCAGAGTACACGGGAACACTTAGAAATAACCGAGAGTACACTACAGTACCCTGAAAGATAAGAACCTTCACGTGAGAACTCAACAGAGTACGTGAATATACAAGACAGTACACGACACACTACACCCACCTACAAACACCTACCACTGTAAAACACCTGTGGTAACACCTGTGCCAGCCCCTACATCAGCCACACACTCAGGCTGACGCACACTATCCTCTGGCTATTTTCGCCAACTAGCGGAGGCTCGCCAGCCTAATTACCCCATTAGTGACTAATAACTTAACGAAGCCATTCAACCGAGCTCGTTAAGCCAGATTAAAAAAAACCCATTGGCTCCCTGGCTTACCCTTCCTTCACTAAGCTACTTTGTCTGCTGGATTTTTCTGGCTTATTTGCCTCAGGTTTGATTTCCTGGCTTAATTGATTATCTGTTTTTGTTTAGATTATGCTAATTAACACTTTAATTACCTGGTCTAGATTACCTTTATCACCTGACTGACGTTAATCAACTGACTCATCTTATTCACCTGACTCACCTTAATCACCTGACTCACCTTAATTACCTGACTCACCTTAATTACCTGACTTATCTTAATCACCTGACTCATCTTAATCACCTGACTCATCTTAATCACCTGACTCACCTTAATCACCTGACTCACCTTAATCACCTGACTCACCTTAATCACCTGACTCACTTTAATCACCTGACTCATCTTAATCACCTGACTCACCTTAATCACCTGACTCATCTTAATCACCTGACTCATCTTAATCACCTGACTCATCTTAATCACCAGACTCATCTTAATCACCTGACTCATCTTAATCACCTGACTCATCTTAATCACCTGAGTCATCTTAATCACCTGACTCATCTTAATCACCTGACTCATCTTAATCACCTGACTCATCTTAATCACCTGACTCACCTTAATCACCTGACTCATCTTAATCAACTGACTCATCTTAATTATCTGACTCATCTTAATCACCTGACTCAACTTAATCACCTGACTCATCTTAATCACCTGACTCATCTTAATCACCTGACTCATCTTAATCACCTGACTCATCTTAATCACCTGACTCACCTTAATCACCTGACTCATCTTAATCACCTGACTCATCTTAATCACCTGACTCACCTTAATCACCTGACTCACCTTAATCACTTATCAGATAAATTACTATTAAAAGTTTGAGATTATAATTAAATTTGTGAAGTCAGCGAATAATTCTCTTACCTTCCTTCCTTTCTTCTGTCCTTCCTTTATTCCCTCATCTCTCTCTCCCTTTTCCACAAATTTCCTAGGCCAGAGGGATTTCCTTCATGGGGGGATAGGGAGGGTTGCCTACATGCTGGCGAAGGGTTCTTGATCCAAGGAAGTGGAGCTCATCTCCCTGTCCTCAGATCCAACTTGGTTACCTCCCACATCTCTGGAGTTGTGTGATTCCTACGGGTTTAGCGCTTCCCAGTGTTCAAAAAAATGATAATAATAATGATAAAAGTTTTAATAATAATCATAATAATAATAGTAACAGTAATAATAATAATAATAATATTATTATTATAATTATTATATAACTGTATTTATACAGCTGTATCTCTACTTTAGTCAGAAAAAATAAATCTTTCTGTTTCTTGTCAGTTGCGATATTTTTTTCATTATTTTATTTTGTATTACTTTTCGTTTACTTCCTTCGCGTATTCTATATATATATATATATATATATATATATATATATATATATATATATATATATATATATATATATATATAATATATATATATATAGTCCCACAATTTACACAAGAGGTGGACCCCATATTATATATATATATATATATATTTTTTTCTTTCTTCTTTCGTGTCTTCTTTCAAGTCTTCTAGCGTCTCTTTATTAATTAAACTTCTCTTCATCCACGTTTCTCTTCATCAGAGTCTCTCTGTCTCTTTACATTCACTAAGGCTTTCTCCATACATGAAGCCTTTCTTCATACATGAAGCCTTTCTCCATACATGAAGCCTTTCTCCATACATGAAGCCTTTCTTCATTCATGAAGCCTTTCTTCATACATGAAGCCTTTCTTCATACATGAAGCCTTTCTTCATACATGAAGCCTTTCTTCATACATGAAGCCTTTCTTCATACATGAAGCCTTTCTTCATACATGAAGCCTTTCTTCATACATGAAGCCTTTCTTCATACATGAAGCCTTTCTTCATACATGAAGCCTTTCTTCATACATGAAGCCTTTCTCCATACATGAAGCCTTTCTTCATTCATGAAGCCTTTCTTCATACATGAAGCCTTTCTTCATACATGAAGCCTTTCTTCATACATGAAACCTTTCTTCATACATGAAGCCTTTCTTCATACATGAAACCTTTCTTCATTCATGAAGCCTTTCTTCATACATGAAGCCTTTCTTCATACATGAAGCCTTTCTTCATACATGAAGCCTTTCTTCATACATGAAGCCTTTCTTCATACATGAAGTCTTTCTTCATTCATGAAGCCTTTCTTCATACATGAAGCCTTTCTTCATTCATGAAGCCTTTCTTCATACATGATGCCTTTCTTCATACATGAAGCCTTTCTTCATACATGAAGCCTTTCTTCATACATGAAGCCTTTCTTCATACATGAAGCCTTTCTTCATTCATGAAGCCTTTCTTCATACATGAAGCCTTTCTTCATACATGAAGCCTTTCTTCATACATGAAGCCTTTCTTCATACATGAAGCCTTTCTTCATTCATGAAGCCTTTCTTCATACATGAAGCCTTTCTTCATACATGAAGCCTTTCTTCATCATGAAGCCTTTCTTCATACATAAAGCCTTTCTTCATACATAAAAGGCCTTTCTTCATACATGAAGCCTTTCTTCATACATAAAGCCTTTCTTCATACATGAAGCCTTTCTTCATACATGAAGCCTTTCTTCATACAGGGAAAGCCTTTCTTCATACAGGGAAGCCTTTCTTCATACAGGGAAGCCTTTCTTCATACATGATGCCTTTCTTCATACATGGGCCTTTCTTCATACATGGGCCTTTCTTCATACATGAAGCCTTTCTTCTTTTAACCCTTTTTTGATCCCTTTTTTTCATACATGAAGCCTTCTCTCATACATGAAGCCTTGCTTCATACATTAAGCCTATACCTCCACGAAGCCTTCCAGGCAGACTCACCACTGAGGTGGTTGGCTTGACAACCTGTGTTGTTCCCTCAGGTGATGCCAGGGTTCCTGGGATCAGTGATGTGGGATGTGGGTTATCCCTGCATCCTCTCAGCCTTCAGTCTCATCCAGCTCGCCTTCTCTCAGCTCACACAGGTAACTCAAGAAATTGCATGATTGTTGCAGCTCAGCTCACATAGCTAATTCCAAAAAATTATTTTATTTTTTATTTTTAAATGACTCGGGGAATTTCAAGATTTGGACTTAACAAGATTTTTTTTTTTCTCAATTCACAATGGTATATATATATATATATATATATATATATATATATATATATATATATATATATATATATATATATATATATATATATATATATATATATAAATATAAAAATATATATATATATATATATATATATATATATATATATATATATATATATATATATATATATATATATATATATATTTTTGTATGTATATAATTACAATTGTATTCTGGAACACTAACAACATCACTATTGGGGATAACAAGTGATATGGGAGTGAACACAATCCTTTCCCGTAATCTACAGGTAGTGATTGTGTTCGGCAGAAAGGGATCTGTAATTAAAAAAACCCGGCTGCTTATGTGTGAAGGACTGAGGAGATGAGTTGAGTGGCTGGATTGATCATCTAATTTCACTCTCGATGATTGTTCTCAATTTGAGTGGAAGCAGTCGCATCATGTGATGAATTGTTGGATCCTGGTTGTGGCCATCATCAATGATCTTGCGCCAATCATTATATTTTCCTTAATGCTA
>WNWK01027168.1:0-26569 GCA_009830355.1 Cherax destructor
AACCGTTTATTGTAATCTGTTTCATTTTATAGGACAATGTTTGTTGTATAGTCTATGTAATTTATTAAGAAAGGTGTCTGTCCACTCATCGATACCCTTGGCATTTGGGAATTCTATAGCCCAGTCAACTGTGTCTAGCTCTGTTGTGAAGTTATTTATTGAAGCTTGGTCATGGAGTCGGAATGAAACTTTGGTGTATTCTAGGGGCGGTTTACTAATGTTTGTTAAGAGGAAGGTGGGGTAGTGGTCTGTGGTGCTGTCTGTTATTATCCCCGATTTAAGGGGGCTAGGATATTGGTCCATATATGGTCGATTATGGTTGCACTCGATCGGTAAGTCTAGTTGGTTTGGTTATTGTGGTATGAGAAGTGTGTTGTTCATATTGTTGGTGAAATCGTTTACTGGCTGGTCATCTGGTAGGCCAAGGTTGATGTTGAAGTCTCCAGCTAAGATAAGGTGGTGTTTGTTCAATTGGTTGTTTGTTATTTGCTTTTTTAGTTGATCGCTAAAACTTGGGATGTTTGTATGAGGCATCCGGTAAATGGCCCGATGGTTATGGGAGTCTTAAGGTTTTGTGCAGTAAATTTAGCTCAGGTGCTCAGGTGTTGAGTGTGTGAGGCGTTAGGTTCTCAGGTGTTGAGTGTGTGAGGTGTTAGGTGTTGAGTGTGTGAGGTGTTAGGTGTTGAGTGTATGAGGTGTTAGGTGCTCAGGTGTTGAGTGTGTGAGGTGTTAGGTGCTCAGGTGTTAAGTGTGGAGGTGTTAGGTTCTCAGGTGTTGATTGTGAGGTATTAGGTGCTCCTGCAGCAGCAAGTGTGATGTGTTAGATCCTCAGGCAGCAGCTGGTGTAAAGTGCTCAGACAGCAGCAGGTGTAAAGTGCTCAGACAGCAGCAGGTGTAAAGTGCTCAGGCAGCAGCAGGTGTAAAGTGCTCAGGCAGCAGCAGGTTTAAGTTATTAAGTTTTAAGTTTTATGTTACATAATATACAATATTGTTGGCAGAACATTCATGGTCATATACAAGGTTCATTATTTAACACTTTCAGGAACCATTCCATAGATCAACGGCTTTGAAGCCGGGGTCTCAGCTGTAGATCTACGCCAAAATTCTAGCGGCTTCAAATTTAGTGCGAGAAGGCTGGTAGGCCTACATCTAAGAGAATGGGTCTGCGTGATCAGTGTGCGCAGTAAACAAAAATTGGGGCACTCGCACTGCATTGTGGGAACGCCATCTCATTACGCTTTGTTCATCGCACCTGGTGGCAAGGAAGCTCTCACTCCCCGGTGAATTGGGACTCTCCTCTTCCCAAGTTGTAGCTCTAACACTGATGGAAGTGGATCTGAAGAGGAATTCTATGGTTTTGAATCATATGGTACATTGTACCATGTGATACAATGGTACCATATGGTACAATGGTACCATATGGTACAATGGTACCATATGATACAATGGTACCATATGGTACAATGGTACCATATGGTACAATGGTACCATATCACACAATGGTACCATGTAGCACATTATACCATATGGTACATTGTACCATAGGGTACAGGGACCCTAATGGAAATAAGTCACTTTGTCTGACTTTTTTTGGGTTATCATATGTAACTGTATTTGTGTATACAGTGGACGCTCAGTTATTGGCCTTAATCTGTTCCAGAAGGTCGGCCTAAAATCGAAAAGGTCGAAAACCGAAATAATATTTCCCATAAGAATTAATGTAAATCCAATTAATCTGTTTCAGACATCCAAAAATATTAACAAAAAATACATTTTTTAAAGATTAACTATAGTTTTACATACAGAAAACAATGAGCACATTCATTACTTACCTTAAATTATTTGTAGTCATAATGTAGGGCAAGAGGTGAGTAGTATTTATTAGTAGGAAGTCAGTGTATGTGGAGAAAATTCTCCAAAGGAGGGGGGTATGCGCCCTTACTACCCTTGGTAAGGGCCCTTACCCTTTCCACCCTTAGGAAAGGGCCAGAGGAGGCGCGTCTGGCTGCATAAACAATTTAATTCAGACCAGATGTACTGTCAACAGTGTGTCAAGAATTGTGCTGACCACAGCTCCACGAGGCACCTCGTGGCGCCACATGGTTGCACGAGGCTGCAAAGAGCAGCACGAGCGGTCAGATTGAATTTGGCCACCGAAGAACGGGTCAACGACTCTAGGTGTCATGCGGCGCAGGCGACGTAAATCAACATAAACATTACTCGTTGCGTCCGTTATATCATTTAATCTCCACTAACGTCGGGAAATGAGATAAGAACTCTGTTCCAGCGCGTTTAGTGTATAATATCAACATTAGTATATTCAGAAGTGTGCGCAGCTTCAGACTGCAAAAGGAGAAACGTAGAGACAATCGCAAGTGAACTCCATCGAAACAAGACGGTGATTCTTCAGCGGCATTCTACAATCAAGACAGCATTTCCGCCGTATATGGTGGAGCCAACACCATCGCTCAAAGTTACACGAGCAAGGTAAGAATAGGATGTTCTTGTCAAGACAGGGAACTGCGCAGTTCTTGTATTCAAGAACCTTCTAATTTTTACCCGACGGCGTTAGTGGACTTTTTAGTCCAAACAGTGAGTAAAACGCCTTTCAGTCCATCTAAGACTGAAATATGGACATACGCTCCTTTGGGGCAATATATTATAATAAATCCCTTGATGTTTATCTTACAGCCCTGTGGAGGTGTAGCAATAGATGGATCCCCGGAGAAGGTGTTGGTGGCGGCTGCAACATCTTGGATTCATCAACAAGTTAAGAACCATACAGTCCACGTTATCGTTGAGGTCACAAACCTCCACAGTGTAGGCAGCGGAAGATGTAGGTACAGTACATGTATGTAGCCACCCCTGGGCTTCACTACACAGCCATATTATTACCATGTTAACTGAGTTTAATTGTTTCTAATAATTACCTTTAGATGCCATCATAAACAAAGGGAGAAGTAATGAATAATTCATTCCGAGAATTGTAAACAAACGCGTATAAAGGGCGGTGACTGCACTTGACGCCAGATTCACAGTTTTCTCTAATGCTGAATCAGATTAAATGTAATGTTTACTCTCCACCCTACTATCCACTCGATAGCGTATAAACATTGCATGTTTATATCTACGTTACGTGTTTCTTATCTATGGTCCCTTGGTTTTCGTGTTTAATCCATTCCAGAGAGATCGCTAAAACCAAAATCGACGAAAACCAAACCATTTTCTCCATAAGAAATAATGTAAATTCAATTAATCCGTTCCAGACACCCAGAAGTATTAAAAAAAAGTTTTTAGGGGGTCTTAAAGATAGATTTACATGCACAAAAGAATGAACATTCAACATGATACTTACCTTTATTGAAAACTGATGATGCTGGATGGAAGACAGGGAGGAGGGGAGCCCTAAGAGAGGCTATCTTTAAAGACACATCCTCCACGACACTACCACTAGACACCGGCGTACTGCAGGGAAGTGTCCTTGGTCCCCTGCTCTTCCTCTTATACATCAATGATCTTCTCAATGTATCACAACACCTGAAACCAATACTCTTTGCTGACAACACAACTTATGTCATCTCCCACACAAACCTTGCCACACTTAATACCCTTGTTAACGACGAATTAATAAAAATATCAACATGGATGACAGCCAATAAACTTACACTCAACACTGATAAGACCTGCATGAATGCTAAATTCCCTGCATGAATTCTAAACTCCCTGCATGAATGCTAAACTCCCTGCATGAATGCTACACTCTCTGCATGCCTGCTAAACTCCCTGCATGCCTGCTAAACTCCCTGCATGAATGCTAAACTCCCTGCATGAATTCTAAACTCCCTGCATGAATGCTAAACTCCCTGCATGAATGCTACACTCCCTGCATGCCTGTTAAACTCCTTGCACGCCTGCTAAACTCCCTGCATGAATGCTAAACTCCCTGCATGAATGCTAAATTCCCTGCATGAATGCTAAACTCCCTGCATGAATGCTAAACTCCCTGCATGCCTGCTAAACTCCCTGCATGCCTGCTAAACTCCCTGCATGAATGCTAAACTCCCTGCATGAAAGCTAAATTCCCTGCATGAATTCTAAACTCCCTGCATGAATGCTAAACTCCCTGCATGAATGCTACACTCCCCCTGCATGCCTGCTAAACTCCCTGCATGCCTGCTAAACTCCCTGCATGAATGCTACACTCCCTGCATGAATGCTACACTCCCTGCATGAATGCTACACTCCCTGCATGAATGCTACCACATGGGTGCCACTAGGAAGCTTCTTTGGACCCATGGTGACTTATTTCACAGTGACAATCACTAAACCATCAAAAAAGACACCAAATGTATTGTGAATGTTTGAAAGAGCGGGCTGGTTAATGTTCTCTCAACGGTAAACAATGCTTCACTGGCAGGCGTCCTCCGTCGTGCGCAGGCGCGGAGCAGGCAGACAGGTCTAATACGTTACGAAACACGAGCCAGTTTACGATTCTCGAAATCGAAAAAAGCTTACGAAGCACGATTTTTATGAAATAAGAACCTTACGAACTCGGGGTCCACTGTATTACAGTGGACCCCGAGTTTCGTAAAAACTTCACTCCTGAAGTCTGCTCAAGTGCCATTACCGAACGAATTTACTCCCTTAAGGAAAAATTTCACGTAGGTTAGTCTATTTCAGACCCCAAAATACACTTCTACAAGAACTTACAAAATTATACTTACATAATTGCACGATTTCCGGGGTATTCGTTAACCGAGGGTCCACTGTATGTATATGCTTGTACGTGCATGTGTAGTGTTACCTAAGTTTAAGTAGAAGTAGCAAGACATACCTGCAACCTTGCATGTTTATGAGACAGAAAAAGACACCAGCAATCCTACCATCATGCAAAACATTTACAGGCTTATGTTTCACACTCATTTGGTAGACGGATACCTCCTGGGTGGTTGCTATCTACCAACCTAATAATCACTCTTGGGCATGTTAAATGTCCTATTTTACGGCAATATAGACATTTTCATTAATCCATCTATGATATTTTCTTCAAAATTATATAAGAAACACGTTACAAAGCATATAAACATGCTGTTTATATGCTATGGAGGTGCTGCCTAGTGGAGGGAAAACATTACGTAATACAGTGGACCCTCGGTTTTTGTTCACCTCCAAACTCGAAAATTTATGTAAGTGTATTTTCGTAAGTGCTTTTGTAAGTGTATTTTTGGGGATCTGAAATGACTTATCTAATTCACATTTATCCTTATGAGAACAAATTCGTTCGGTAATGGCACTCAAACAGCATTCTGGAAAGATTTTTCAATGAAGACTGAAGGTCCACTGTACTAATAATAATCACTCTTGGGCACATTAAATGTCTTATTTTACATTTTACGTTACCTGTAGGACTTGTGTTAGCCAGGCTACTTGTAGGACTTGTGGTAGCCAGGCTACTTGTAGGACTTGTGGTAGCCAGGCTACTTGTAGGACTTGTGGTAGCCAGGCTACTTGTAGGACTTGTGGTAGCCAGGCTACTTGTAGGACTTGTGGTAGCCAGGCTACTTGTAGGACTTGTGGTTGCCAGGCTACTTGTAGGACTTGTGGTAGCCAGGCTACTTGTAGGACTTGTGGTTGCCAGGCTACTTGTAGGACTTGTGGTAGCCAGGCTACTTGTAGGACGAAAACCAGACGCGTTCACCTGGTTTGTTTACATTACGTGTTGGTGGGGAGGGGAGGGCTGCCCTGGATGGCTATCCACACTTCCATACCTCCCACATGACTTTCTACAAATAAATACTTTTCACCTCTCACCCTACATTATTAAGACCATTAAGACTACAAATATTTTAAGGTAAGTAATGAGTGTACTGTGTATGCATTGTATCAGGAGGGCTACCATACCTACCACACCTGACTTCTTACAGTAAATACTACTCACCTTTTGCCCTACATTCAGACTAAAAATATTTTGAGGTAAATAATGAGTGTACTGTGTGTGTATTTTACTTTTTAATGAATAGTTCTATTGCTAATTTAATATATGTCAGTGTAAACTTGTTATCTGGCATTTATATGCATTATAAATAGAAAAATGAAGTTCTGCTTTTGACGAAGTCTGCTTTCTGTCAGTAGCCTGGAACCTAACCTGCCATATAAATGGGGCCCTACTGTACATAGAAACATTATACAGTAGACCCCCGAGTAACGGTCTGTCCAAATAATGATTTTTTCGTGTAAAGGTTGCTTTTTACGACCAATATTTTTCTCATGTAGCAGTTTTTACTCGTGTAGTGGTCCGTCGAGACCTGTCCGCCTGCTTGAATGCCTCGCCGCACAGGAAACCAGTCTAGCGTTGTTTACACTTCAGTGAACAATACCCAGCGCGCTCTTTCAAACATTTCACAATAAATTTATTGTGTTTATTGCTGGTTTAGTGATTGTCACTGTGAAATAAGTCACCATGTTTCCAAAGATGCTTCACAAGACGATAAAGGCTATAGCACCAGCCAGTGATAAAGTGTAGCATTAACAGTGTAGCAATAGAAATAAGTCACTCTGACTTTTTTGGGTTATCCTAGGTTTTCTACACATATGCTGCTATGTATGATAATCTATGTATAAATGGATTTGTGTATACCTCAATAAACTTACTTAAGTAAGTTAAGTGATTAATCGATGGAAAATGACAACACAAACTTAACTTCTACAATGTTTGAGAATACAGTGGACCCTCGGTTAACGAAAGGTTCCGTTAAAAGCTTCGGAAAACGAAAGCTTTTTTTGTAATCGGTTAGCAAAAAATTCCTCGGTTAGCGAAAGTTATTAGACGTGTCCGCCTGCTCCGCGCAAGCGCAGGACGCCAGTGAAGCGTTGTTTACCATTGAGAGAACATTACCTACCATCCTCTTTCAAAGATTCACAATATATTTGGTGTCTTTTTTGGTAGTTTAGTGATTGTCACTGTGAAATAAGTCACCATGGGTCCAAAGAAGCTTCCTAGTGGCACCCCTGTGGTAAAGAGAGTGAGGAACACCATCGAACTGAATAAGGAAATTTAGAAAAATATGAGAGTGGTGTACGTCTGAGTGATCTTGCCAGGATGTACAAGATAACTCCATCTACTATCGGCACTATCCTGGCACAGAGAAATGAGATCAAGGAAGAAAATGTTGCAAAAGGGGTTAATTTGTTAACGAAACAAAGATCGAAAACAGTGGATGAGGTTGAGAAGTTGTTGATGGTGTGGATCAATGAAAAACAGTTAGCAGGTGATAGTATTTCTATGGCGATAATTTGTGAAAAGGCAAGGAAGTTGCACGCAGATCTTTTGAAGACAATGCCTGGAACCAGTGGTGAGGCGAGTGATTTTAAAGCCAGCAAAGGCTGGGTTGAGAAATTTAAGAAACGTAGTGGCATACACAATGTTGTGAGGCATGGTGAGGCAGCCAGCTCAGACAAACGTGCAGCTGAAAAAATTTGTTCAGGAATTCAAGGGGTTCGTAGAGGCTGAACAATTCCTCCCCCAACAAGTGTTTAATTGTGATGAAACAGGCCTGTTTTGGAAGAAAATGCCCAACAGGACCTACATTACTCAGGAGGAAAAGGCACAGCCAGGACACAAGCCTATGAAAGACAGGCTAACTCTCTTGTTTTGTTCTAATGCTAGTGGGGATTTTAAAGTGAAGCCTTTACTGGTGTATCACTATGAAAATCCCAGACCATTCAGGAAACACAGTGTTGAGAAGAATAAATTGTGTATGCATTGGAAAGCTAACACCAAGGCATGGGTCACTCGGAGATTTTCAAGGGAAAGGTGGACTGGAGTGTTTGGCCCTAGTGTGAAGAAATACCTCCTGGAAAAGAAATTGCCACTCAAGTGCCTCCTGGTACTGGACAATGCTCCTGCTCATCCTCACAACTTGCAAGAGTTGTTGCCTGACAACTTAAATTTCATCAGAGTGAAGTTCTTGCCTCCTAACACCACTCTCATCCAGCCCATGGACCAGCAGGTCATTTCCAACTTCAAGAAACTGTATACCAAAGCACTGTTTCAGAGGTGCTTTAACCCTTTGGGGGTCGACAGGCCTTCTGAGGAAAGTGTTCCTGGGGTCGAAAAATATTCGGAAAAAAAAAATTATTTTTTCTTATGAAATGATAGTTTTTTTCTGAATCTAAATATAAACAAATTTTTTGCGATCAATACTTACGGAGATATGGAGGATTCAAGTTGACCCAAACGATCCGGTGACGGCATCATCGGCGACTTCTGGTTGGCTGGTAATGTTTTTTTTTTTGAAGTTATTTTCTTATGAAATTTAATTTTTTTTTTCAAATAACTTTTATGGACTGAGACCAATATAAGTGCTGTTTTTCAAATATTCACTGCTATTTCTTATAAAATAATGCCACAAAGTTTGTTATCACTAGTTTGTTTACAAAACATATTTACAACAATGTACAATGTACAATTATGTTTATAACTATTGTTCAATCATATATATACACATATTGAGTCACTGCAGATGTTTCTAGAAGTTCTGCAGCCTGTGGAAGTCTCTGAAACATGGTTCCATGCACAATGGTGTTTCACATTCCACACACATAAACGAGTGTCTTTGCGTTGCTGTGGGCGTCTTTTTTGTATGTGCACAGACATAACACCTCTTCTGAGCCTTTTTCTTGCAAGCAGTAGCAGGCAGTTTTGTTAGGAAGTGTTCACCACCAAGCCTCAGACGAGAGGGTAGTTGTTGGTAATTTCGTGAGGCGGTTTTCTATTGCAGGTGGTGTTTCTTGGTACTTGGTGATTATTTGCCTGATAACAGACAAACAAAATTCGCCATATAATTTGGTTTGTTTGTGGTCTTCAACTTATAAACATTATAAGCATTGAGCATGGTAATGTCCAGAATGTGAAAAATGAGTTTTATGTACCACTTATAACTCTATCTAACACAATCAGCAAACCCAATCTACATGTCACATTTGTCCACTAAGCGCATATTGAGAGTGTAGTCACATCACAGCTGCAGGTTTTAGAATGGGTTCATCAGTCTCTCTATTCACCCTGCCACTGTCTGCCATTTCATTAGGGTGAATTGATGACAACAGTGTGACATCTCGTTTGTCATGCCACCGAAATGCCATTATATCGTGGCAGCAAACGCCTGCACCTCACCTCTACGAGTGCCTGCACTGAACCTAGGCATATGCTTCTGATTTGCACACTGTACCCACATCTGTCATGTTCACTCTAAAAAATCACTGAGGAGGGGCTTGTGTACCAGTTATCAGTATATAATGTATGCCCCTTACCAAGATATGGTTCCATCATTGTTCTAACCACATCACCAGAGATACCCAGTAACTTCCTGGTATCTTTCAATGTATTACTTCCAGTGTACACAATAATACAATACAATACCACTGTAGCAATCACAAAGCACAAACAACTTTATACCAAAGCGTTTCCTCTTGCTTGGTATATACTGCTTGAACGACAGTCTACCTTTGAACAGAATCAGTGACTCGTCAATAACAAGCTTCCTGAAGGGATAAAAATACATATTGAACTTCTCTTTCAGATACAGAAACACATTCCTAATCTTATATAACCTGTCGGATCTGTCAGGCCTGGTTTTGTCCGAAAAATGTAACATGCGTAGAAGTAGCACAAATCGATTCACTGGTATAATATCACTGAAAGCTGGTGTTGCAATCAATCTGTCTGTTGACCAATATGATTTGATAGGTGTTTATAAACATGCGGCATAAGCATTATTGTGCAAAGTAAAGATACATCTCTGCCACAGTTGTCTCCTTCCACTGTGTAGACGTGATTTTGGTGAAAGAATCGTGTTTGCCATGGTGTAATCGAAGTATCTGTTGCTTTCTCTGATAATAATGTCTATCAGGGGTTGTCAAAAAATAACTGGAAACATTCCAGTTCAGTGGCATTGTTCCCAAGTGGACAAGATGGCTAATCCACTGTGACTTTCATCAAACTGATGGGGATTGGGAATAAAATTGTCAGCTTCCTGCCAATCCCAGGTGCGGTCTGCTGGTGGGTACTGGATATTTACAGGTGGTTGTGGGGGGTTTTAGAAGTGGAGGTTGTGGTTGTGGGGTTGGTGGGTGGGTGAGGGTTGCCTTTGTTGTAACTGAGCTGAGTCAGCGGCGTGGGTGCCAGCATGGTCCACCCGGTGCCTCGCCGCGCACCACCACCACCACCACCAGTTGCATCCATTTCTCTTTCCAATTGCAACCCCTATCATCATCATTTCACTATCACTTCCTGTTGTCGCCCGAGGATGTACTCCGAGATGTACTCCTAACTCTTGGAAAGCATATGGCACACTACCAGAGCGCATATACCGTCGTATATCTGACGCTTCACTGGTGAATATTCCTCTTCACTCGCTACTGGAACTATTTTGAAGGGCTTGGGTTCATAGTCACTATCAGTATCATCACCATTGCTCACATCTGAGTCTGGGACATTAGAAAATAGGAGTTTCCGCCTTCGTTCTGGTACAACTGGCCGTGAACAAGGCTACAGCACCAGAGGTGGACGGCTGTGGGTCGTCTGGGTTTTCCTCACTTATACCGGTATTATGGTCACTATTTTTTTGGGCACAACCGCCTCAAAACGAAAGTCACCTTCACTAACACCCCATCACTGTTAGAACTGTCACTGATGAAAAATGTCCCAATTCGCCGAGGAGTAAGGTGTTTCTTGCTGCGAGGCATGGTGGAGAAGGTGTACTGAAATGGTGTTCCCCAATGCACCACTGGGTGCCCGATTTTCCCACTGGCACACTGACCCGCAGACCCTTCTCTCATCCCCAGGCCTACCAGCTGTTTCCGCTTAATTTGAAGCCGCTAGAATTTACGCGTACTAGACGGCACCAACCCTGCTCGTAAAACGTACTAGTACGGCACTGCCCCTACCACCACTGCTCTCACCACCACTGCCTCTCACCACCAAAAAAAAAAAAAAAAAAAAAAAAAAAAAAAAAAAAAAAAAAAAAAAAAAAAAAAAAAAAAAAAAAAAAAAAAAAAAAAAAAAAAAAAAAAAAAAAAAAAAAAAAAAAAAAAAAAAAAAAAAAAAAAAAAAAAAAAAAAAAAAAAAAAAAAAAAAAAAAAAAAAAAAAAAAAAAAAAAAAAAAAAAAAAAAAAAAAAAGGGGGGGGGGGGGGGGGGGGGGGGGGGGGGGGGGGGGGGGGGGGGGGGGGGGGGGGGGGGGGGGGGGGGGGGGGGGGGGGGGGGGGGGGGGGGGGGGGGGGGGGGGGGGGGGGGGGGGGGGGGGGGGGGGGGGGGGGGGGGGGGGGGGGGGGGGGGGGGGGGGGGGGGGGGGGGGGGGGCTGCTGTCAAAAAGACATATTATACCATCACTACCACCCCCACTGCCTGTCAACACCCATGGGGTCCCAGGCAGTTCCCCCCTATCCTTCCTTCTTTCCTACCTACCTTCCTTTCTTCCTTCATTCCTTTTTTTTTTTCCTTCATTCCTTCCTTTTTTCTTCCTTCCTTTCTAAGAAGGGGGCCTCCCACTCCCCCTTTCCTCCTCCTGGTCTGATGCTGTTCCAGATAAACTCTTTCAGCTCGTCAGTGATTAGCTCTTCCCCGAGGTCATCCACCAACTCTTCCACATCCTCACAACTCACCTCCAATCCCAGGGGCTTTCCCAATGCCACAATACCTTCTGAACAGGCAGAGGGTCAGGGTCACCTCAAACCCTTTTTCCTCTGTTGGACACAACTGGGCCACAATTGTCTCCAAGCAGAGTTCAAAGTCCTGAAGCCCCCCTCCCAAGCCTTACCTATAAGGCTTATGCAGTTGAAGATATTAAGTGATTCCTCCAGAACTCTCTTAGGGGCAACTCAGTGTCCGAGGTCACTTCAAAGCACTTTTCAAACACTGCTTTGGTGTAGAGTTTTTTGAAGTTACAAATGACCTGCTGGTCCATTGGCTGGATGAGAGGAGTGGTGTTAGGAGGCAAGAACTTCACTGTGATGAACCTGAAGTCCCTAGACAAAAAATCTGCCAAGTTTGGAGGGGTGAGCAGGAGCATTGTCCAGTACCAGGAGGCACTTGAGTGGCAATTTCTTTTCCTGGAGGTATTTTTTCACACTGGGGCCAAACACTTGATGGACCCACTTATGAAAATTTGCCTTGTGACCCATGCCTTTTGTTTGCCTTCCACATCACACACAATCTATCCTTGACGACATTGTGTTTCTTGAACACTCAGGGATTTTCTGAGTGATACCGAGTAAAGCTTCACTTTAAAATCCCCACTAGCGTTAGAACAAAACAAGAGAGTTAGCCTGTCTTTCATAGGTTTGTTCCTGGCAGTGCCTATTTCTCCTGAGTAATGTAGGTCCTGTTTGGCATTTTCTTACAAAACAGGCCTGTTTCGTCACAATTAAACACTTGTTGGGGCTCGAATTTTTCAGCGTCTACGTACCTCTTAAATTCATTCAAAAATTTTTTCAGCCGAACATTTGTCTGAACGGGCTGCCTCACTATGCCTTATCACACTGTATATGCCACTACGCTTTTAAATCTGTCAAACCAGCCTTTGCTAGCCTTTTATACTCACTAACATCAGCACTGGTTCCAGGCATTTTCTTGACAAGATCTCGTGCAGCTGCATTGCCTTTTCACATATGATGGCCTCGGAGATACTATCACCTGCATCTTTTTATTGTTTATCCACACCATCAACAACTTCTCAACCTCTTCCACTTTTTTTTATCTATTTTTGGCTAACATGTCAACACCTTTTGCAACATCAGCTTCCTTGAGTTCTTTTTTTGCCAGGATAGAAGTGATAGTAGATTTGTTTTTTCCGTACATCCTGGCAAGCTCCCCACACGTACGCCACTCTCATATTTTTCTATCTCCTTCAGTTCTATGGTATTCACTTTCTTTACCACAGGGGTACCACTGGGAAGTTTCTTTGGACCCATGGTGACTTATTTCACAGTCACAATCAATAAACAAGCACTAAACAATGAATTTATTGTGAAATGTTTGAATAAGTGCCGGGTAATTTTTGACTCAAGGGAAACAACGCTAGACTGGCTCACAACACCTGCGCAGCGAGGCACGCAAGCCGGGCAGGCGGACAGGTCTGGTACGCCAGCCGAAAGTCGGGGCAATGGCCGAAAGTCGGGACAAAATTTGGTAAAAAAGAGCGACCGAAACTCAAAGGGGCCCGATACTCAGGGTGGCCGAAACTTGGAGTTACACTGTATCTTGATTTTCTTTATAACTCCAAGACTTAAATGCTTAAACCTTTTCTTGCCACTTTCAGAAACACTAGTATGCCTACTGGATGCCGTGATTGCTTGCAGATACAAGATATACTGTTAATGCCAAATTACAGAAAATATCAACATGGATGACACTAATAAACTTACTCTAAATACTGACAAGACCCACTTTATACAGTTTGGAAACAGAGTAATTTTTTACTATTATGTTACTATCCTACTAAACACTTGTTACAATGTTCATCGTCATTTTAATGAACAACTTTATTATCATCATATCATACCCTAACGATCAATAACATGTAAACTCACTCAATTACTCTAATATTTATGTTCTTAGATTAAGCTGCCTCCCTAATGCCAAGGCATGCCAGAGGCTCTCCTTGCAATTTCCAATTTATGATTGTAATGAAAACCTATGTAATAATGGAGCAAAGAAATAAAATTGTATTGTATTGTATAAAACACAATTCACAAACACAGCTCCAGAGAATTGAACAGATGCGATGCACAGAAGGTCTCCGGACGTGGGCACAGGATTCAGATGATAGCTGCAGGTCTCCCCGCTGGAGACAGTGGTTTGACCCACAGCCTGCGGTGGTGGGCCTGAGCTGGGAAAATATTCTACAGGCAACGCCCAGATTTTCCCTCACCCACTAAAGGAACTGTGCGTTGGGTTAATTTACTATGTTGTATAAAATTGTCACGTTTCTTTAATTTTCAACTTACAATAGGTCATTGGAACGAACTCTATCGTAGTTGAGGAGCACCTGTAGTCCCATGAATTGACTGGGTCATTCGTCATCCATGTCAATGCTGTTGAGAGGTGGGAGTAGGGGGCCATCTTGCTATAGCAGGAACAGAAATAGGCCATGGAGATAGGTTACTGTTACACTGTGCAACATGTACTGACCATATCACAGCTGCCAGGTAAAGCCCTACTATCAAGAGCTTAACCCACCTAATCCTGATACCACAGCCCCCTCACAGATGTTCCTAACATACATTTTCTCAGCCACATTTAGGAATCATGTATAGAATTTGGGTTAGCAATCCTGCTGTACATAGTCCATGGAAATGTTTAGTTTCAATGCTGTGCATAAGGATAATAGGACAAAGCACCCAAAATTATTTTTAACAAAACATTAACCTTAGTATAAGTGAAGATGTCATACTTAATACAGAGGACTGTAAAGAACTGCCATGACTCCACTTGGCACAAAGCTCCTGCTTACTGAGGACCAAGGTTCTACACTCAGATAAGGGAAACTTTGGGCATAAAGCGACACCTGCTGCCCCCTGTTCACCCAGCAGATACTTGGATGTTAAGTGACTGCGTGGGTTACATCCTGGGAAAGATAGATTAATCCATTCATTGTTTTGTCCTTAGATCTACATTATTGACACCAGGGTCTCTTACTTAGTATGTACATTTTGAGCTCAGTCCCCAAATAAGCTAAGAATGGTAAACTTTGACCTAGATATGGAATGGGTCTGTAGTGAAAATTAATAGTATAAAAGATTTTACCTCCACATGGTGCATGATGGGAAAAGGAAACCTGACTCTTGTGTTTTTGCCAAAGAAAGACTGAGGTTTTTCTAAGGAATGTTTTATGGTTTTATTGGCTGTTTCTAGTATCATTTGATAGAATGGAAGATGCACTACAAAATAGGATATTTGGTGTGGTTTCAGAACTGGTGTTAGTTTGAATTGGGCTCAAAGAAGTGGAAATATTTGATTTTTTGACAATTTTTCCTGAGGATCATAAGGCCCCCACACTTTGGACTGTTTTTGTGAAAGGAAGATGAAGTGATTGGTGGAATGAGGTAAAGAGAGTAGTAAGAGAGAAGGGTTTAAATATGTCCAAATGAGACCGAACTGTGAATAAACCAAATGGACTTCAAACACAGCTTCTATAACAGCTAAAGTAAAAATCAGAGCTGTGATGAAGTACCGCCCTGGTACAGATGTTGAAAATGGTAGTCAGTAAATTTAAGAATGGAGAAATAAATGGATGGTGACCTGAAGAGGGACAGTAGCCTCCCAGGAAATAAATGAGGGGGAAACAGCGTGAGATAAGGACACACATAAAACAGTGTTACAACTAGCAATAACACGGTAGATAGTAAACAAGGGAGCCTAGGAAATACTGAAGATAAATTAATGGAAACAGTTGAAGGCTCCATTGTTAGCACGAGTAATAAGACAGACATGAGACAGAAATACACCCACCAATGGGAACACAGTCACAAAAACCAGGGCAAACAGAAACCAGGCCTATGAATATTATGCACTTGGTATCTGGCAGGCATGGGAAAACTAAAATCAGATGGAGCATATGCAATTATAATCACCTAGAAATGTCGTCTCTATATGAAAACAGGCAAATGCAACCTCCCGTCCTGTAAGTTTTTCCACCCTGAATGTGCCACACATAATTCAGAAAGACAGTGTTTATAACTTATATTGTAGCATACTCACGAAAGGGTAATGAGGCAACACAGAACATCCAGACCATGGCAAAATCAGGTAGCCACAGCCACTCCGGGAGAGAGGCTTTTTTAGTGTCAGGAAGGAAAATACAGGAAATGATGAGAATGGCAACACCAATTGCATTAATTTCTGAGTGGAATCACAGTCAGTGGCCCTCCACTCCATTACAACAGATATTAGAGCCAGGAAAAAGACCCCCCCATACCACCAATCCAATTCACATTCATCTTTACATACAGGGTCTAAAGCCAGCAACAAACAACAAGGTACCTTTACATTCGTGGACTGCCTACAGAGTCAAATGCTACGTTTGCTGCTTACAGAGACCCACATAAGAGACTACTGGACAATGAAATATGGATCCTAAGCAACCTATACAATGTGACAGAGTGAAATATGGTACAAAGTTACAATTGTATACTAGAGTCACTTATATGTTCAGAATTACTAAATGCCTCAAATGATGTAGCTAAGTGTATTAGCAATAGTTGAGAATCAAAATTCAACATCGTATTGCTCATAAGCCCCCGGATGCAAATTCCAACAATTCCAGGAAATAGCTCTTGAGCTGACTACCGTCTGAAAATCTTCCAGCTCCTGCCCCATCATCTTGCTACTGGGGGATTTCCAACCTCAGGCACCTAAATGGAGGAACATTGCAAACAACGTAGCAGAGATAACACCAGGAGGCAGCTCAGATGAAAATTCACACATGTGCCGAACTTTAAATCTCTGCACCAAGTCTACCTTAAACCAGCAAATAGTAGAGCCTACAAGATTAGAGAATACTACAATCATCTTCACTAACAATGATGATCTGATACGAAATGTCATCATATCAAAAACAATATACTCAGATCACAAACATAATAGAGGTCCAGACATACATGCGAGAGCCCCAGATAACAAATGTGATCAGCCACGCAGGAGCTTCCAAATTCAACTTCAATAACAAAAACATAAGGTGGACCAAGTAAACCAAGTCCTAAATGATATAACTGGGAAGATCATTTCTACATCACGGATCCCAACCTATGTCTAGAAATAATTAATCCTGTGGTACTTGAGTTTGCTCAAGGCAAATTCCCTCAAGGAAAAGGAGGAGAAGATGCAAACTAGAAAGAGAGCTCCCTATACAGACGAAGGCAAAGAATAACGGAGTTGCCACAGAGGCCAACATTCTGAAATACCAGGAGACACTATAATAAGAGATAGCAAACATCGAATTAAAACTAAAGGAATCTTACAGGAATGTCAAGAGACACGGGAAGAACTAAAAAGCTATAAATGAAATTGCCAGAAAGAAACCCGTATTTCTTTTCCTATGCAAATCAAAGTCGAGAACAACCAGTATTAGTCTCTACTTAAACGTGAAGGGGTCCTACACAGATGACAGGCAGAAATGAGGAGTTACTTAAACTTCAGTATGACTCAGTTTTTGAAGGCCAATAACTAGACTGAAAATCGAAAACAAATGATTTTTTGGCGAGAGTGCCAGAACTTCTGGACGGATGCATGCTCTTCTGACATCGCCACGACGTGCAACACTCCTGGCAAGGCAACAATGATATGGGCCCATGCACTACCCAGCCCAGACTTGAACTCCGGTTCATCAAGAACTGCAAGAGTTCTCCCTATCATGTAATGTTTTCTTAACATCCTATGGAGAGGGAGCATGGACACTGATCACCCCACAGCTACTTCTTCAAAACAACAGACAGCCCCACTTCTCCACAAAAAGGCAGCACAGTGAACTACAGACCAATTGCTTAACATCCCAACATAAAATCTTTGAAAGGTTCTAAGAAGCAAGATCGCCACCATCTTTGATACCTATCAATTGCACAACTCCAGGACAGCATGGGTTTAGGAGCAGGCCGCCCACTGTCCCAACTACTGACCAGCCACACAAGGTCCTGATGCTCTAGAAGATAAACAGAATGCAGATGTTATATACAGATTTTGCAAAAAGCCTTTGACAAGTGTGACCATGGTGTAATAGCACACAAAATGTGGAGAAGGAATAATATAGAAAAGCTGGTAGATGGATCTATAATTTCAACATGTAGAAAATACTAAAAGAGGGGAGTCAACAGAATAAAGTTTGAGGCAAAGCCTATCAGAAAAGCCTTCTTCCTGTTCATAAGGCACAGTAATTTGTTCCATCCTATTCCCTATCCAGCATCAGACTTTCAGAAGATGTAAGAAAATATCAGACTTAAAATGCAAGGAGGAACCTTCACAATTTATGGTATATAAAACCAACTCACCACTTAAATTTAGTCTAACCTGAACTCTGAAACGGGCAAAGAGGATAGTATTATTATATATGAAAACTGAGGACGAAATAACTTTTCAAGCAAAACAATTCCCTACTTTAAAGCAAAAGACTCGCAGTATGGATGTAACATCTCCCACGTGAAGCCATAGGTGCCACTAGCACGTTGATGACAATACACAATAAGGGTCAGGGGCCCAAGATTGTCCAACTGCCTCCCAGCATGCCATCAGATTACCAACAAATCCCACTGTCTTCACAGGCACTGACAGGCACCCCAAGTCGTACCTGATCACTGGCTGTGGTTCGTACGCTGGACTGCGTAAGGCCAGCAGTAACAGCCTGGTTGATCAGGCTCTGTCCAACAGGGAGGCCCATGATCCGGGCCGCGGGGCGTTAACTCTGGAATTTCCAGCAGATAAGGGAGAGGTGGTCGGCAAAATAGAAGTGGAGAGCAAGGAGGGGAGGGAGTATAAAGAGAGAAAATGCCGAGAGAAGTGAGAAGAAAACAAAAAGGAGGAGAAACAGCAGATTGGGTGATGTCACAACAAATTTTCTGAGAAGAAAGGCTTGAGATTGATAAATGAGAAAGCCCAGATAATGAAATGATTTACAGTTAAAAATGGAAAAGGAGAGTTATTAGGTGAGAGTTGAGTATTGGAAGATGCAGGGAATATTTTGAGAACTTCGCTAAATGCTAAGAGATAGGGAATTGTGATTTGCAGACTAAAATAGAGGTATAACATCTTGTATGAGGAAGAGCCAAATGTGAGCATGAGAAGGCATGGAGCAGCAGAATGAAAGGGAGTAAAGCAGTTGGGATTGATGTGGATCAAAACTGAAAATTGTTAAAAGTAGTGAAGATAGTTTTGGAGTGATTATATTAATTTAATAAATGTATGAAAGAAGGAAGGAAATCTTATATCACAAGAGCATGCATAGTTCCTCCTATAGCAAAGTATGCAGAGAATACAATTATAGTGTAGATATAATCTGGTTAGTATACCATATAAAAGATGAGTTTTCACTGAAAGAATTGCTAGTGCAGATGGAGACAGGATTGGCAGATGAACAAAGCTTTAAGAAGGGTAGGGATGTGTAGTGTTTACAGAACATATATGCCATATTTAGATGAGGTAAAGAGGTTTTTGTTACATTTATGGATTTGGAAAGCCATATGATAGGGGGGATAGGGGGAAACGGGGAAGATGTTGTAAGTGTAAGAAATAGATGGTGGTTACTAAAAACAATTAAAGTAAAAGTAAGCCTTGAAGGGATGCATGGTGTCACCATTTGTTCAGTATATTTATAGAGGGGGTGGTAAAAAAAGTGAATACTCAGGTGTTTACCTGGAGGGGGTTTGGGGGCTCGACTGGGGCCAGGCTGGTGGTCAGAATCTGATCAACCAGGCTTTCTGCTGCCCCAACAAACTGACTCGAACCACACCCGGCTGGTCAGGTACTGACTTTAGGTCCTGCCCAGTGCCTTCTTGAAGACAGCCAGGGCTATTGGTAAGGGCCCTCGAACAGCCTTCTGGAAAAATTTTGGGAAAAAATCGGGGATCCACTTATCTTTTCGCCTGCATTCCAGGAATAAAAATAAAGGGCCTTCAACCGTTCCCTGTAATTTGGTCCCTTTTCGTACTTATGTGTGCCGTGAAAGTTCTTTGTACACCCCCTAGGTCACAATTTTACCCGCCTTGAAAGGGGAGTTAGTGCAACATATTCAGCCTATAGAGAACAAGCAATTTAGAGAATCATCATTGACTTGGTGTCCCTAGTTTTGAAGGTTCTCATTATCCATCCTACCCTTTTTCCAGCACATGCGGTAGATAAATTTTGTGGTCTTTGAACGAGATCCTCTGACATTTCCTCCCATGTCCTTCACATTCTTTTTTTCTCTATTGTATGGTTAGAATTTGTCATATACCCCGATAAGTTTTAATTTCCCAAAGGTTTCCATATCCAATCAGTGGGCCCCGGTTAAGCACCCGGGAAAACTACAAAATTGTGAATATTGTAAGTGCTTTTTTAATTTTTTTTTTGGGGGGGCTGAAAAGGGAACCCCTTTACATTATTCCTTGGGAAAATTCGTTGAGTAATGGCACTTTAGCAGCCTTCTGGGAAAGAATTATGTCGAACTCAGGGGGCCACTGTACAGTGGACCCTCAGTTTTTTTCCCCCCAAACTGAACAATTATGTAAGTGATTTTGTAAATGCTTTTGTAAGTGTATTTTTTGGGGGGCTGAATAACTAATCTAATTTACATTTGTCCTTATAACAAATTGTTTTTTAAAACACTCAAACAGCATTCTGGAAAAATTTTTTTAAAAAAACAGGGGCCACTGTAGTTGAAATTTTCTTATTGAACTTCAAATTCTTTTAGTGGCCCATTGGGAAAATTTTGGGTTGATGCCCACGGATTTTGCCGTGTTGATGGGGAATCCGGTGTCACCCCAAAGGAAGACAGGGAGCGGGGGTTTAAATCTCTGTCTTTCAGAAATGAGGATGGGGAATAGAATGGGAGCGAGTTCTTGCCTTGTAACAAATTTTTCACCGTAGATGCCCAACTTTACTCTGTTTCTTTCTCCTTGTGTTCATTTGTCGGGAAGTTATAGATCCATCTACCAACTTTTCCTGTATTAATTATCCTAGTATAAAAACCCACCATCAAAACTGCGGGGAATTCTCAAAGTTAAAAAAGATAGATAGCTATCCCCAGAATCTGGAATTCATTACCAGTAAATATTAAGATAATCTTGTCGAAAATAAATTTTAAAGACTCAACTAAAAAACCACCTACTCCCCAAACCAAAATATTCTATAAACTACTTTGAAAATGCTCATTGTTACTTTCCTATACGATAACCCAATTTTTAATAATATGTTACTATTATTTTCCCCCTACTCATATTATAAGTTAATTCAAAAATGCTCAATGTTATTTTCCTTAAGATAATCTCAATTCCATATTATCATTCAAGAATCTTAACCTGAAAAATCTAAGATCTTATCATTATATAATAATTTAAACAGTAAAATTTCATCATATTGTAATTTTGAAAATAATTTTAATAGAATAAACTCAATAAATTTTTCTAATATTAAGTAATATTTTTTAAGGACTAGAATAAGCTGCCCCCAATGCCAGGCATGTCAGTGGGTCTCCTTGCACTCAATTTACATTGTAATTTCCATACCCTGTAACCTGCAATGAAATAAAATTTGTTTTTTGTTTTTTTTATCTGGATAGGCTAAAATCCCCCCAAACATTTTAATCCTTGGGGTTTTAATTTCCCCCATTAAAAAGGAAGATGAGGCACCCTAATGTTATCCCAAAAAACTCCCCGGAAGCACCCTGGCTCAACAGGCACATACCAGAACTAATGAGGCTTTTTGAAAAATACTCACTAAACCCAAAAGATAATTGTCCCCCAGAAATGAAAATACCCTGGATTTTATTCAAAAAAGAGGAATTAATCAAGACATAACAGTTACAAAAAAAATATACTCTGACCATAACATCATGAAGTTCAAACTAGTATCAACTCAGGGTTGGGAACTGCCAACTAATTTTGAAACGGAATGTTCAGTAAGTTTAATTTTTTAAAAACCAAGAATTGACGGAAAAAAAAAAACCAAGAGCTATCAGACATATCTGGGGAAACAGACATGGCACCCTAAATCCCCACCAGGCCTGAAGTGAATACAGAAGCTACAAAAGTATGAACACGTAACATTGGGAAAACCCCGGAAGATCGATATAGAGAGAGGTAGGGGATGGTACAGGGGAGAAAAAGGGTTCTTTTTGAAAAACAGTTTGTTGCAACAGAGGAAGATAGTCTTTAAACCCAAAAGATCAGGAAAGAGCAAAAATTAAGATTCAACCGACAGAAGAAGACAAAGGAACAAAGAGCCATACAGGATATTAAGAAACCCCCAAAAATTTCTCCTATGCAAAATCCAAGCTAAGAACTACCTGGGGTGGGCCATTTTGGAGGGGGGTTGGGAGATGAACAGGAAAGGTGAAATCCTAAAAGAACAGTATGAGTGTGTTCAGCAACCCACTAAATGACCAAGGTAGAAAAAGCAGAAATATTTTCACCCCGCGAAGGCTGCCAACCACCTAACCGACATTAGTACAAATCCCCTAGATTTCAAAAAAAAATAAGAACATGCCCACCCCACTAAACACCTGGACCAGATTCATGGAATGCTTTTTTTATGCGGCAAAAAAACCATTAGCAAGAGCCCTTAGTATTCTGGGAGAAAGAGCTTAGATCAAATTGAAATTCAGGGGGCCTTTAAAAGGGTGAAACATAGCCCCTTTTGCAAAAGGGGAGGTAGTAGAGAAATTAGCAAAAAATTACAGACCAGTAGCCCTCACTTCTCCCCATCATAAAAATCTTTGAAAGAGTGATGAGACGGCAGATTACAAAGTTCAGGGACCAACCCAACAAAACCCCGGGCCCAGCAGGGTTTTTAGGGTCGATCATGCCTGTCACAGCTGCTGAACCATTATGACAGAATTACGGAGGCATTGGAGGACACCAAAACGAGATGTGATTTAAAAGATTTTGGGGCTTTTGAAAAAATGCGATCATGGAGTGATAGCGCACAAAATGAGGGCCATAGGCATTAGGGGAAAGGTAGGCAGATGGTTTTTTTGAGTTCCTAACCCCAAGAACAAAAAAAGTAGTAGTGAACGGGGGCAAGATCCAGCATCAGCGAGGCGCTCAGTCCCCCAAGGCACTGTCCTGGCACCCCCCGTTTTTTTCCCTCACCCCTCATAGCAGACATAGATAAAAACACCCACTTTTGTATCATCTTTTGCAGATGACACTAAAAAAACATAAAAAAGTCACACGGTAGAGGACACTAAAAAATTAAAAGGGGCATAAGAAATTTCCAAGGGCAGTGGGAGAACAAAATGACTTTAAATGGTGATAAGTTTTTTTTTGCTTAGGTAGGGAAAAAAAATGAAGAACTCAAAAAGGGAAAACTATATACAAAAAAAGCAAGAAGGGGCACCACATAGAACGAAAGGAAACCCTAAAGGACTTGCGAATAATTATGTCTGCTGATCTGTTGTTTAAAGACCAAACAAGACAAAGATCACAACAGCCAGGAAGATGACGGGGTGGGTATTGAGAACTTTCAAAAAAAGGGAAAAAATGCCGATGGTGACACTATTCAAACGCTAGTGCTCCCCCATTTGAATACTGCCTGTTTACGGCCCCCTTCAGGGCGGGGGAAATAGCAGAGCTGGAACAAATCCAAAATCGTTTAGGCCACATTGGGGGCCATTTAAACCCTCTAAAAATTTGGGAACGCCCTTTAAGTCTTGAACATGTACTCATTGGGGGTGGAGGAGAGAGAGATACATGATAATATATACATGGAAAGTACTTGAGGGCCCGGTCCCAAATCTGCCCCTGCCATAACAACATACTGGATGAGAGAAGGGGGGGAAAGTGTAAAAAAAAAACCCCGTGACGGCAGGGG
Organism: Cherax destructor; assembly: GCA_009830355.1. Lineage (NCBI taxonomy): Eukaryota > Metazoa > Arthropoda > Malacostraca > Decapoda > Parastacidae > Cherax > Cherax destructor. Next base: position 23,553 of record WNWK01027168.1, read on the forward strand.
GGCGGTGGGGACAATACGGGGGCAAAAGTATTAAAACCCCCAGACTATTCAACATCTTACCAGAAGATATCCAAACACGGCTGGGAAACCCGGGGCCCTTTAAGAGGAAACTGGACAAATATCTTCACCAGGGCCGATCAACCAGGCTGGATGGGAACAAAAAGGGGCCTCCCGCAGCAACAGCCTGGTTTACCAGGCAAACACCCCGGCCCCCCCTGGCCCCTGGCCGGGGGCAGGGGAAAAAAAATACTTTCGGGAAAATCTTCAAAGGTATATCAAAGGTACGCATTTTGTGTTCTATTTTCCATGGTCACACTTGGAAAGCTTTTTCAAAGTCTGTGATACTACATCTTATTTGTTAATCCCCCTTGCATCCAGGGGCCCTTTTCAAGGGGGTAGTGCGGGCAGGCAGGAGCGACCCTTTCTCTAAACCCCCTGCTGCCCCGGGTTGTGTAATTGATGGGATTTGGGGGGTTTTCTCTTGCTTCTTTGGAACCCCCTTAAAAAAATTTAGGGTATGAGATTTAAAGGGATCGGTTTAGTCCTTTTTAATTGCTTTTACTGCCACCTTTGTAGAGTGGGGCTATGTCTGTTTTTTTGGGGGATTTGGGGAGACCCTTTTCCATGCTCCTCTCCATAAAACTGAAGGCCGCCAGGAGCTTCTTGCAGTTCTTGATGAACACGGAGTTCCATGAGTCGGGGCCCTCAATCAGGGATCATTATTTTTTAAAATCTTGTGGTGTTAGAATAATATCAAATTTTTGAGATGCCCAAAATTTTTTCTTTTCATGAAAATTTTTTGATTTGACCATTAGTCTAGCGGTCACGGAAAATTAAGTTTGGGACTGTAGTATCTCACTCATTTTTTGGTGCATCTGTGATGCCCCATCTCTCCTAAGGGGTGCAATACGGGATGTTTTTTTTCCCCTTGTTTTGGCATAAGAGAAAAGTATTTTTTTTTTTTCTTTTCCTTGGTTTTTTGTTCTTCCTGCGATTTTTGTCTCCTGAAGTTTCCTTCCCATTTGTCAATTTTTTGAATTTCCTGACCAGTGTTTACCTCGTATTTGATATTTTGGGCCCCCTCCGCAGGGATTTTTCGCCTTCGCTGATGGGGAGCACTCTTTTTCAGTTTACATCTTTTTTCTTAATGGAAGGGCTTAAAATCTAAAGAACCACAGTTTTTTTTTTTGGAAAGGTTCGATCCATGTTTTTGGGATATTTTTCCAGCTTGTTTCATTTAGACATGGTTGTTTTCCCCTTGTATGTTTTTTTTTTTAAATTTAATTTTGTGGCCCCCCTGACTGATCACATTTGCTAGTCAGGGGCCCTGTGCAACATTGACCCTATTATGTTGTATCTGAGGATTGTTTTGATCAATATTACGGTTTAGATTCGTTGTTAGTGAAGATGAGGTCCAGCTGGTTTAAGGTGAATTTTGGGCAGAATTTTTTTCGGGGGAAAAAGTTTTTCATCCCTCCTGGTGTTATCTTGAAAAATTTTTTAATATATTTCTCCATTTTAGGTGCCTTAGGTTGAAATCCCAGAAGCAAGATGTTGGGGCGGGATCAAAGTTTTTCCGCAGTGGTCAATTTTCAAAGGTTCCTAATTGTTGGGCCACCCGGGAGTTTACCTGGTGAGGGTTCGGGGGGGTAAACGCCCCCCCCCAGCACCCCAGTTGACGGCCCTCATGGGGATCGGGGCCTGACAACCAGGTGATGTTGGCTGCATGAAACCGATGTACGAACCACACCCCATGGTCGGATGACATTGGTCCCCTGCCCAGCATGTTGAAGACAGCCGGGGGATTTGGGTAACCCCCCCTAATGCGGGGAAGCAGTTGAACAATCTTTTTGAACTTATTGGTTGTTTTTATCATGGCACCCTGCTTTTCATTGGGGATGTTGATCACTAGCTTTTTAAGGGGGGTTTTTTGTTGTTTTTCAACCCCTCTAGGTTTTCCAAATTAATGATCATGTTCTCCCCACCTGCATTCTAGGGAGTACGGATGAGGAACCAAGGCCCATTTTGGGTGTTTTATGCCGGAAGGGTTTCTTTAATTCAGGGAATTTCCTCCTTAAAGGTGCTGGGTCGCAGCAATTTTCCCAGCCAGGGAAAACACCTAAGAGTGCCATCATGGGCTTCATCCCTATTTTTGAAGGTTCTCATTTTCCATCCTGTCATTTTTTTTAGCAGATAATTATCAATGTTATGGTCTTTTAAGGTGATCTTCTAATGATCACCCGGTTGGGAAATTTTTTTATACTCCTATTGTTTTTATTTCCCACATTTTCCATATCGGGGTAATTTAAATTTCTATCATCGAATTAATTTTTTTCTTACCCCTTTAAAAATTTGGTCATGTCCCCCTGGTCTTTTGCTTTAATGGGAAGACACTGTACCCTTTATCTGAAGAAAAAACTGTGGCTTTTTCCCCTTTTGTAGATGAAGGGAAAAAGATGGGAGTAGTCTGTTGAAAGGACTTTTTACCGAGTCGCCCAGACTTTTTGTTTACTACTCTCTTTTTTTTCTATATGTTTGGAAATTAAGATCCATCTACCAACCCTGTTATTCCATCACGCATTTTGTGCAATATTACATCATGATCACACTTCGGCTTTTAAACTGTATTCTTGCTTTTGTTTATCTTCTAAATCAGGGGCCTTTTTAGGGTCCCGTAGTTGGGACAAAGGGGGGGATCTCAAAAACCCTGCCCGGGGGTTTTAACTGATGGGTTTTTGATGGATGGCATCGTTTTTTAAAACCCTTTCAAAAATTTTTTTTGAACATTAGAGCATCGGTCAGTTCTTTTATTGCTTTCCCTCCCTTTGTGGGGGGGGCCATGCTTTTTTTAGAGCGGACAACCTTTTGAGGGGCAGTCTGTTTGGGTTTTTTGAGCTGGGGGAAACCCCTTCTCTTTCAACTTGATGAACACGGAGTTCCATGAGTTCCGGGGAGAGTGCATGGATATGTCATTTATACCTTTTTGTCATTTTGGGATAGGAAAACAGAAAGTTCAC
>WNWK01027169.1:0-26566 GCA_009830355.1 Cherax destructor
AATGAATGTGTGGAAACGTTTCCTAAAAAAGATCCCAAGTGTTGCATATGTGTCTAATTTACCACCTAATGAATGAAGAGACAAAGGGGGAAAGAATTTTTTTTTTTTTTTTAGCTATCCACATGAAATATAAATAACAATTTTTTACCTTTTCCCCCTAGTATACCCCCATTTTATATTAATAAGATTTATACCTTTTTTGGGGGAGTCATCCAGGTTCTTTACAATTCTCCCCTTTTGACAACACTGGTCAACCTAAAATGTTCCCCCAGCCAGGTGAATTTCTAACAAATTTTTGGGGTCACTTAATAAAATCTGGTTAAAATTGTTTTTCTCTTTTTCAATATAGACCTACGTGCCACAGTTGAACAGGTTGGGGTGTTTTCTTCCAACACTCCGTCTCATGACCTTCATTATTTTCCAGCGTCATACAAGGTGGTTGTGCTCTAAAGTTTTATTTTGGGTAAAGGTTGGGGGATTTCTTGAAACTTTTTTTAAATTTTATAATTAATATTCAATAAAAGCTATTATATGCATGGATTATATTAATTTTATTTTCTTACTGAATGATATAAATGTTTCTGCTTAGCTTCGCTCTGTATTATAAATAAATTATTGAATACTTTTTGTTTATCTTCTAATTGTTTTTTTTTCTTTTTCAGATGCCTTGATTGTGTAAATTTTTGCAGACAACTTCTGTTACATTTTGTATGACCTTTGCACCAAAAAAGCGCCGTATAACTGCTATGGTTGAAAGGCATATCCCTGAGTTTGGTGCAAGTTGGTGACCAGGATAAGAACTGGGCCCCCATATGCTGCAACAATTTGCTAAACCCCTTCACCAAGGTTTTAACAGGAAGGGAAAGGAATGCCTTTGCTGTGCCAATGACATTGCGGGAGCCAACAGACTATACCAACAATTGTTCTGCTGGTATCTCCAGTCAAAAGGGTTTTAAAAAAAAAAGGGGCCCCTTGAATATCAAACTTCCATCAGCTCTCGTCAGTTCCACAGGAAAAAGGTCTACCTTTCCCCTGATACCAACTCGGTATCCGTCGGGTCAGATGGAAAGTGGTGAGGAGGAAGAAGAGAAGGATGCCTGCTGGATTAAGTGACCCAAACTTTGATGAAGCACATTCCTCTAGGAAAATCTCATCGGGAACTCCTTGACCGTCAGGGATCTGCAACTCCCCAAAAATAAGGCAGAGCTGCTGGGTTCTCTTCTTCAACATGGAATCCCCCAGCAGCTGATGTGAAGATTAAAAATCGTGACCGTCAGCAGCAGTTCAATGATTTCTTCGTAATGGATGGTGATTCAATGACCTGCAACAATATTAATGGTCTGATGGGCCTTGGGATGGTATGAGCCCAGTCACTGGAGGCTCTTCATGATTCATCAAAAAAGAGTCTAAAGTTTCTTGCTGTATAACGGCAATAGTAAACCATCGTTCTTGTGGACTATACCCACATGAAAGAAACAAGAGCATATAAAGCATATGTTGTGCAAAATATGATGAACATTAATGGCAGCTCTGTGATGATTTAAAAAGGTTGTTGTCTTGTGATGGGCTTGTGGGCGGATATCCAAGTACCTGCTTTCTTACTAACAGGTGCAGAGGTTGCCACTGCATCAGGAGAACTGGCCACCTCGTCAATCATTTGGAGTCTGGGATGAACAATGTTCAACATCCACCTCTCATTGAACCAAAAAAAATTTTGCTACCATACTACAAAAACTTGGGCTCTGAAAAACTTTGTAAAAGCTATGACAAATCCAGTCAGGGATTCAAGCATTTAACATCAAAATTTCCCTCATGAGAGACCTAAATAAGAAGGATCTTCAATGGTCCTCAGAATCGAGGGCTTCTTAAAGATGGTGACTTTGAATCAGACCTTCATGGGGAGGAAAGCTGCTTGGGAGCATTCAAGATTAGTGGTGAAGGTATTTCTCGGAAACAAAGGGAAGGCAACTAGAAGAATTGGTGAAAAACCCATCAAGGTTACAAGAACATGGATTAACATGTTCTTAAAATCCACTTTTTTACTCACATTTAGACATTTTCCAGCTAACTGTGGGGCAGTTGTGGAACACGGTAAAGGTTTCCAAAAAATTTCAACCATGGAAAAATGGTACTAGAAAAAAATGTGGACAAGAATGTTGCAGACTATTGCTGACATTGACAAGAGATGATTCTTCAGCCCCCTATAAGGTAAACAAAAAGGCAGAGTAAGAAGATTAGATTTAAAACATACTGCCATATTGTACGTTATAATAAAATAATCAAATATTACATGTCTCTATCTTTAAACCTATAGCCAATAAGCATTTTTCAAGGTGATATTTGGATTCTACATGATTATCATAAGAATTAACTAATCTCATTTAAGAAGCATACAACTTTTCAAAAATTTGAAGTGTAAAAGACCCAAAATGGATGAATAATGGCTCAAATATCTTTTAGGGCGAAGAATTTATGGCGCATAAATAGGGTGGGGTCATCTTATAAACAATTGTTAACTTATTTTCTTGGCTGATCTGGGCGTGAATGGTAGCGTAGGTGCAGAGATACGCCGATGACTGAACCCAGTTTATTAATGGCAAGGTGTAGGTATCAGGGAACAGGCGTGAGGGGACCGGGAGCCAGCAAGGGTAGTTCCTGGTTCTGTGAGGTGGCCGCCAGGTGAGGAGAAGCATTGCTGACCAGCCCAACCTTATGGCCTAGAGGGCAGCACCATAGTGCCGCGCAGTTTAAAGAGCCTCTGGATGGCTGTTTACAAGTATACTGACATTAAGAGGGCTTAAAAGGGTATAAGGAAAGCTAAACGGGACATGAAATTAAATTCTAGGGTTAAAAAAAACCCCAAAAGTTTTTTCAGGTTTATAAAAAGTTAGGGATAAATGGTCCCCTAAAAATTCTGGGCATCTTACTAAAGGAGAATGATATGTGCTCTATTTTTAATAATTATTTTCTCTCGTTTTTACACAGGAAGACACTAATAATATCCCAGTAATTATTTTTATAGTGGCCTGAAGAAGATAAATTATGTAATATCACAGTCACTAGCAGAAATGGTTATGAAACAAGTAGACCGACTGAAACAAAATAAATCGCCGGGTCCTGATGAGCTTTTTGCAAGGGTTCTTAAGGAATGCAAAATGGAACTCTGAACCAATATCTAACATTTTTAATTTATCTCTTCAAACAGGTGTAGAGTCTGATATGTGGAAGATGACTAATGTAATTCTTATTTTTAAAGCAGGGGACAAGTCACTACCGTCAAATTACAGCCCAATAAGCCTTACCTCAATTGTAGGCAAATTACTAGAGTCAATTACAGCGATATTATTAGAAGTATTTAGATAACCATAATTTGATTAATGATACTCAGCATGGATTCACGAGGGCCGTTCCTGCCAACCAATTTATTAACCATCTTTAGTAAACTTTTGAGGCTGTTGATCAGATAAAGAATTCGATATTGTTTATTTAGACTTTAGTAAGGCTTTTGATAGAGTACCGCACCAGAGACTGTTAAAGAAAGTGGCAGCTCATGGCATTGGGGATCGAGTCATGGCTCACCAATAGGAAGCAGAGAGTGGCATCAATGGGGTTAATCAGAGTAGGGATCTGTAACAAGTGGTGTTCCACAGGGATCAGTCTTGGCCCGTTGTTTATATTATATCAATGACCTTGATGAGGAATTACTAGTGATATAGCAAATTCTGATGACACGAAGATGGTAGGATAATTGATTCTACGTAGATGTCAGGGGATTTAGACAAACTCAATTCCTGGTCAGAAAAGTGGCAGATGCAGTTCAATGTAGATAAATGCAAAGTTCTAAAGCTCGGGAGTGTCCATAACCCAGGCACTTATAAATTAAATAATATAGAACTTAGCCATACAGATTGCGAAAAGGACTTGGGGGTTATGGTAAACAGCAACCTTAACCAAAGACAGAATGCCTACAAATTAGACACATATGCAACATTTGGGTATCTTTATTGAGGAAACGTTTCGCCACACAGTGGCTTCATCGATCAATACAAAGTAGAAAGGTGTAAGGAGGTAGGAGTTTTGAGGTAATCAGTCCCTCGGCCCTGGAGTCGATGTGTTCAGTCCATCAATCTTGTAGGAATGTACTGCATATGTCCGTAGAAGTGGCTTATATACTGTAGTCAAGTGAGGCGTAGCAGGAGGAGGCTGGGTCATGAGTGGTACCATCCACTAGTCAAGTAGGTCTTCGTCCAAAGGTTGGACAGGTGTTGAAGAATTCGTTTGTATTAAGATCCCAAGATGTTGCTGTGTCAGACAGGGTGTAGATGAATGGTTAGAGAACCGACAAGTTATAAATTAGACACATGCAACACTTGGTATCTTTATTGAGGAAACGTTTCGTCCACAGTGGCTTCATGTATTGGACTGATGAAGCCACTGTGTGGCGAACGTTTCCTCAATAAAGATACCCAAATGTTGCATATGTTCTAATTTTAACTTGTCGGTTCTCTGAACCTCATCTATACAGACAATGCCCTAAGCGTACATATAAGGCAAACAGATTACTGGGATTTATATCAGAAGTGTAACAACAGAAGTCCAGAGGTTATATTACACTTTATACATCGTTAGTAAGGCCTCACCTAGATTACGCAGCTCAGTTCTGGTCTCCATATTACAGAATGGATATTAATTTGTTAGAAAACATTCAGCGTAGAATGACTAAATTAATAATAACATTAGAAATCTTTCGTATGAGAAAGATTGAAGACCCCAAAAATTACATTCACCTGTGCGAAGAATGAAGACAAGGTCGAGGGTATACAAGTGAAAAATGGGGTATTAACAAAGGGATATAAATAAGGTCTTGAGAATATCTCACCAAGAGAGAACCCAAATAATGGATTCAAATTAGATAAGTTTAGATTTAGAAAGGATATAGGGAAAGTATTGGTTTGAAAATAGGGTAGTTGATGAGTGAAACAGTCTGCCTAGTAGGGTTATTGGAAGCAAGGACCCTGGGTAGTTTCAAATTTAGGTTGGATAAATTCATGAGTGAGAGGGTTGGATTTGAGTGGGAATTGCTCATGAGTAAATGAATTATCAAAGCTTATTTCTTAGGTATCATTGAAGATTGGTTGAACAAATATTCTGTTAGAGGGATGGAATGTGAAGGACCTGCCTGTATGGGCCAACAGGCCTGCTGCAGTGTTCCTCCTCTCTATGTTATTATGTGTAATCTATATAATTGTATTTGTGTATATATGAAAAAACTTACTTAGCAACCAGTACACCACCAGCAACCAGTACACAATTAGCAACCAGTACAGCAACAGCAACCAGTACACCACCAGCACAGTACAACTAACCGACACAACTAGCAACCAGCAACGGCTAACCAGTACTACCAGCAACCAGTACACTACCAACAACTGGTACACCACCAGCAACCAGCACACTACCAGTAACTAGTACACTACCAGCAACCAGTACACCACCAGCAACCAGCACAAACTAGCAACCAGTACAGCACCAGCAACAAGTACACAACCAGTAACTAGTACACTACAAGCAACCAGTACACCATCTGCAACCAGTACACAACTAACAACCAGTACAGCACCAACAACCAGTACACAACCAGCAACTAGTACACTACCAGCAACCAGTACACCAACAGCAACCAGTACACAACCAGCACCCAGTACACAACCAGCACCAAGTACGCAACCAGCCACCAGTACACAACCAGCACCCAGTACACAACCAGCAACCAGTACACAACCAGCACCGTACACAACCAGCAACCAGTACACAACCAGCAACCAGTACAAAACCAGCACCCAGTACACAACCAGCAACCAGTACACAACCAGCACCTAGTACACAACCACCAACCAGTACACAACCAGCAACCAGTACACAACCAGCACCCAGTACACAACCAGCACCCAGTACACAACCAGCAACAGTAAACAACCAGCCCCAGTATACAACCAGCAACAGTACACAACCAGCAACCAGTACACAACCAGCATCCAGTACCCCAGCAACTGGAACAACCAGCAACCAGTACACAACCAGCAACCAGTAAACAATCAGCAACCAGTACAAACCAGCAACCAGTACACAACCAGCACCTAGTACACAACCAGCAACCAGCACCCAGTACACAACCAGCAACCAGTACACAAACCAGCACCCAGTACACAACCAGCAACCAGTAAAAACCAGCACCCAGTATACAACCAGCAACCATCACCAGCACCAGTACACAACCAGCACTCCAGTACACAACCAGCAACCGGTACAGCAACCATCAACCCAGTACACAACTAGCACCAGTAAACAACCAGCACCAGTACACAACCAGCAACCAGTACACAACCAGCATCCTAGTACCAACCAGCAACCAGCACGAGTACACAACCAGCAACCAGTCCAACCAGCACCCAGTACACCAACCCAACCAGTACACAACCAGCAACCAGTGCACAACCACCAACCAGTACACAACCAGCAACCAGTACACAACCAGCACCCAGTACACAACCAGCACCCAGTACACAACCAGTACACAACCAGCACCCAGTACACAACCAGCAACCAGTACACAACCAGCAACCAGTACACAACCAGCAACCAGTACACAACCAGCAACCAGTACACAACCAGCACCCAGTACACAACCATCACCCAGTACACAACCAGCAACCAGGAAACAACCAGCACCCAGTATACAACCAGCAACCAGTACACAACCAGCAACCAGTACACAACCAGCATCCAGTACACAACCAGCAACCAGTACACAACCAGCAACCAGTACACAACAAGCAACCAGTAAACAACCAGCAACCAGTACACAACCAGCAACCAGTACACAACCAGCACCTAGTACACAACCAGCAACCAGCACCCAGTACACAACCAGCAACCAGTACACAACCAGCACCCAGTACACAACCAGCAACCAGTACACAACCAGCAACCAGTACACAACCAGCACCCAGTACACAACCAGCAAACAGTACACAACCAGCAACCAGTGCACAACCAGCAACCAGTACACAACCAGCACCCAGTATACAACCAGCAACCATTTCACAATTAGCAACCAGTACACAACCAGCAACCAGTACACAACCAGCAACCAGTACACAACCAGCACCCAGTACACAACCAGCAACCAGTACACAACCAGCACCAGTATACAACCAGCAACCATTTCACAATTGAACCAGTACACAACCAGCAACCAGTACACAACCAGCAACCAGTACACAACCAGCACCCAGTACACAACCAGCACCCAGTATACAACCAGCAACCATTTCACAATTAGCAACCAGTACACAACCAGCAACCAGTACACAACCAGCAACCAGTACACAACCAGCACCCAGTACACAACCAGCAACCAGTACACAACCAGCACCCAGTATACAACCAGCAACCATTTCACAATTAGCAACTAGTACACAACCAGCAACCAGTACACAACCAGCAACCAGTACACAACCAGCACCCAGTACACAACCAGCACCCAGTATACAACCAGCAACCATTTCACAATTAGCAACCAGTACACAACCAGCAATTAGTACACAACCAGCAACCAGTACATAACCAGCACCCAGTACACAACCAGCACCGAGTATACAACCAGCAACCATTTCACAATTAGCAACCAGTACACAACCAGCAACCAGTACACAACCAGCAACCAGTACACAACCAGCAACCAGTACACAACCAGCAACCAGTACACAACCAGCAACCAGTACACAACCAGCAACCAGTACACAACTAGAACACCATGATTAAGCAAAGTTGTCTGAAATTTACATCCGCTTGGTAAGGTTCCAGAAGTCATTTCACTGTATTTCCCTTTAATACAACTTTCCTCTTGCCTATTATGCTCAATTCTACACACTTAGATTAAATAAGTATTTTTTAAATGCTGCTAAGTTAGCTCAAGTTGAAACACAATAAATAGTAACTCGTGCTTTTTTCTAAATTGTTATTATTATTATAATTATTATTATTAATTATTTTTTTTTATTATTGTAATAGTAATAATAGTAGTAGTAATAACAGTTGTAGTAAAATGGTCATAATGGGGTTTGGAGCAAAACAAACTCAGTAGATAGACTATAATTTATATTTTACTTTCACCCACTATATACAAATATGTACACTATGTACAGATGATGGAATAATAAGTGTACATGACGGTGACAGATGGCAAAAACAAAACCCAGAGAGAGAGAGAGCACCGTACTCAACCAGCAGGTAGGCAAGTCTGCCAAATGTTGACTGCAAGTGAACCACATTGCCTCAGCATGGTGTAATAGTACAAAAAAATGCGTGCTAAAGGGATAACTGGCAAAGTAGGCAGATGGATCTTCAACTTTCCGACCAATCGAACACAAAGAATAGTGGTAAACAGTTAATTCGGAAACTGTCATAGTGAAGAGCTCTCTTCCACAAGGCACAGTACTCACCCTTATTCTGTTCCTCATTCTCATATCAGACAAATATATTGTTTTTTGTTGGGTCCCCGGTCAAGTTGTCATACAGGGTAATGAACGTGCAGACATTGCTGCACGGTCAGCAGTACATGACCTACCAGTTTCATACAGAGGTGTTCCATTCACAGATTATTTAGCTCTTTTGCACAAGGCACAGTACTCGCACCTATCCTGTTCCTCATCCTCATATCAGACATACTCAGAGATGTAAACAATAGCACTGTATCATCCTTTGCAGACGATACTAGGATCTGTATGCGAGTGTCGTCCATTGAGGACACGGTAAATCTCTAAGAAGATATAAACCAAGTTTTCCACTGGGCAACGGAGGACAATATGATGTTCAATGAAGACAAATTCCAAGTACTCCGTTATGGAAAACTTGAGTAAATAATAGCTAGGACTGAGTACACTACAAACTCACACAATAGAGCGGAAAACTAAGTTGAAGGAATTGGGTGTGGTAATGTCCGAAGATCTCACCTTCCAGGACCACAAGAATTCCACTATCACATCTGCGAAGAAATTGAAAGGATGGATAATGAGAACATTCAAGACAAGAGATGCTAAGCCAATAATAATCCTTTTTAAATCACTTGTTCTCTCTAGGCTGGAATTCTGCTGTACATTAACATCCCCATTTAAGGCAGGTGAAATTGCAGATCTAGAGAATGTACAGAGAACCTTCAATGCATGTATAAGTTCCATCAAACAACTTATCTACTGGGAACACCTGGAAGCACTTGACTTGTACTCACTGGATCGCAGGCGAGAGAGATATATCATAATCTACACCTGGAAGATTCTGGAGGGACTGGTTCCTAATCTGCACACAGACATCACTCATTACGATAGCAAAAGACTTGGCAGGCGATGCAACATACCCCCAAACATAGCCACTGGTACACTAAGAGAAAACACAATAAGTGTCCAGGGCCCAAGACTGTTCAACAGCCTCCCACCAGCCATAAGGGTATTACCAATAGACCCCTGGTTGTCTTCAAGAGGGAGCTGGACAGATACCTAAAGTCGGTGCCGGATCAACCGGGCTGTGGTTCGTACGTTGGACTACGTACGGCCATCAGAAACAGGCTCATTGATCAGGCCCTGCTCAACTGGGACGCCTGGTCGTGGACCGGGCCGCGGGGGGCGTTGATCTCCGGAATACCCTCCAGGTAGACTCCAGGTAGCATTTGACTGGCTCGCCTGTGATTGGACAGTGATGCTTACTGTGATCTTATTGCAAGAATAATTTTTTATATTAGGGAAAAATCAGCTAATTGTTGAGGAGAGAGGATGGCCAGGAACGTTCATTACGTGAACCGCATCTGGAATGATGATTGACAAGACTAGCTGACACCAGTGTCTAGGTGGTAGTGGTGGTTCCCCGTTGTCAGGGTGAGTGAATGTTTGTGTGTGAGAGAATGTGCGAGTGTGGGTGTGTGCACTCACCTATTTGTTGTTGCAGGACTTGAGTCATAGCTCCTGGCCCGCCTCATCACTGATCACTACTAGGTCCTCTTTCTCCCTGTTCCATGAGCTTCATCGAACCTCGTCTTAAAAGTATGTATGGTTCCTGCCTCCACTACGTCACGTTCCAGACTATACCACTTCCTGACAACTCTATGACTAAAGAAATAATTCCTAACATCCCTTTGACTTATCTGAGTCTTCAACTTCCAGTTGTGGCCCATTGTTCCAGTGTCCCATCTCTGAAACATTTTAGCCCTGTTCACCTTGTCAATTCCTCTCAGTATTTTATACGTCGTTATCATGTTCCCACTATCCCTCCAATCCTCTAGTATCTTCAGGTTGAGTTCCCTTAACCTCTCCTCATAAAAAGACCAGTCTTGCAAACTTTCGCTCTTTTTCCAGTTTCTTGATGCGTTTGACAAGGTGTGGGTTCCATACTGGTGCTCCATACTCCAGTATGGGTCTGACGTACATTGTGTACAGTGTCATGAATGGCTCCTTATTTAGATATTGAAATGTTATTCTCAGGTTTGCCAGGCTTCCATATGATGCAGCGGTTATTTGATTTACGTGAGCCTTAGGGGACGTACCCTAGCCTGTACTCCGTCTGCGGTCTTCTTTGTCCTTCCCCATGCTTCATAACTTTGCACTTGCTGGAGTTAAACTCCAGTAGCCATTTGTCCAACCATGATTGCAGCCTGTCCAGATCCTCATCACGTACCAACATTCGTTGTTTCCTTCATATCAGGTATTTTTTGATCCACCATAGTGCTTTCCTACTATTCCTGCCTGCTCCTCTTGAACCAGTCTCTTGTGTGGTACTGTGTCGAAAGCCTTCTTACAGTCCAAGAAGATGCAGGCCTGTCTTACTTATGTTACCTTGTCGTAGAACTCAAGTAAATCTGTGACACCGGATTTCCCATCCCTGAAGCCGTGCTGATTATCATGTATGAATTTAATCCTTTCTATGTGCTCCACCACTCATCTCCTGATATTATTCTTCTTTACTTATTATACATGTCAGTGACACTGGTACTAGAGGCATACACAGTTCCTCTGCTCCCTCTGTCAGGACCCATGGAGAGATGTTATATGGGTACACCGCCTTCCAGGTATCTAGTTCACCTAGCAGTTTCTTGGTTATGTGCAGTGTGTCCAGCACTTGCTGGTGCAAACTACTGCCTCTGTTTGCTGGCAGCATTTCTGACTCCACTGTGAAAACTTCTATAAATCTTGTGTTAAGCTCTTCACATACTTCCTGGTACCTTCTTTCCTCAATCTGATTATCTGGTCCTTGACTGTTGTTTTCCTCCAGATGTGACTGCATAACAACTTTGGGTCAGATTTGACTTTTGATGCCATGTCATTCTGGTATTGCCACTATCCTTAGTCATGCATATTCATTTCTGCTTCTGCTCATCTACTTGTTTTCTTGAGACCTTTGCCTTCTGTACTTTTTCCATTTTTGAAGTTTGGCTTCTCCCGTCCTTGTCCTTCTCTTGCTACAAGCTATTTGAAACTCAGGACCACGTGGGCCCTAAAGCCAAGGGGCCTTTTATGTGTAATATTCCCTATGTCTGTACTGTTCAAAGAGAATATGAGGTCCAGTCTTGCTGAAATATCCTCCCCTCTCTCTCTGGTTGTATTCCTTATATGTTTGTGCATGACGTTTTCCAATACCGTCTCTATCATTTTAGCCTTCATGTTCTTGGTCTCCCATGTGGCTCTAGGTTTTTCCCAGTCAATCTTGAACTGAAATCCTGCATGACCAGTAACTTTGTCCTACCCATGTGTTCCCTTTTAGACACCTCGGCTAGTGTATTCACCATTGCTCTATTGCTCTCATCGTACTTTTGTCTTGGTCGTTTGCTGTTCAGTGGTGGGTTATACATTACTGCTGTCATCACTGTTGGACCCCCGGTCTGAAGCATTCCTATTATGAAGTCATCTACTTCCCCTCTATCCAATACTCCCATTTCTGTACCACTTCTGTCTTGAATGCCAATTTGACTGGGCTGTTTTTTTTCCTTGAATACCTCCCAAGTCTGTTACCCGGGACATGTCCTTCTCTCTTGTTATTGTGATGTTCTCAATCTCTTTTTTCCTCCCAATGTCTTCTTTCATCACAGGTCGTCCCTTCTGCCTCCTGAAGCCTATGAATAATTATTGACCTCTCCCTCTCTTCTTTCTATAATAATAATTATATCTTTATTTCTATAAGTACATGTACAAGGTATACAGGCTTAGCTGACATCAATGACATATGCTATATAGAAATTCGCTTGTTATGCAGAGCATTTCAGGCAAATTAGGTCAGTTTTGTCCCAGGATGCGACCCACACCAGTCAACTAACACCCAGGTACCCATTTTACTGATGGGTGAACGTAGACAACCATTGTAAGGAAACACGCTCAATGTTTCTAACCTTGCCGAGAATCGAACCTAGACCCTCAGCGTATGAATCGATAGCTTTTGCCACCAGGCCAAGGGCCACCGTCCAGGCCATGAGCCACTGTCCTTCTTCTTTTCCCTCCGTATCTCTGGATCTGATTTAAGCATTTCCTTTGTTGTTTCCATTATAATCTCCCAGACACCCTGGCAGCCTGATATTAATTCTGCAAGAGACTTTTAACTTCTTTCCCTCCTTCAGTCCCCTCACTGTCCACTGATGTTTCTTTTTCCACCACCTTGCTTCTGTCGATCCTCGTCTTTATATCCTGCTTCAGGAGGACATAAAGAAGATTTGTTTCTCCAGTTTCTATCTTTGCTGCCTCAGCAGCTACTGCTCATAACTCCCACTTCTTGCTCTCTTCAGATATCTTGTCTGCCATTGTATTGCAAAGCTCGTTTACCCTTTTTTTCCTTTCTTGATCCATTTTGCTCTTGAGTCTTTCTGTCCATTCTTCCTTCTCAGATCAGCCATCCTCAATTTATCCTCTTAGGATGCTCTAGTTTCTGAAGTATGTAAACTTTGTGTAGAGGCGTATGTGTGTACTCACCGATTTGAACTCACCTATTTGTGGTTGCAGAGGTCAAGACATAGCTCCTTGCCCCGTCTCTTCATTGATCTCTACTAAGTCCTCTCCCTGCTCCATGAGCTTTATTATACCTCGTCTTTAACTATGTATTGTTCCTCCCTCCACAACATAACTTGCAAGACTATTCCAATTCCTGACAACTCTGTGACTAAAGAAATACTTCCTAACATCTCTTCGACTCATCTGAATCTTCAGTTTCCAATTGTGACCCCTTGTTTCTGTATCCCATCTCTGGAAGATCCTGTCACTGTCCACCTTGTCAATTCCTAGCAGTATTTTATATTTTATCATGTCTCCCCTAACCCTCCTGTCCTCAGTGTCGTCAGGCCGATGTCCCTTAACCTTCCTTCATAGGACATTCCCCTTAGCTCCAGAACTAACCTTGTTGCAAACCTTTGCACTTTCTCTAATTTATTGACTTGCTTGACCAGGTGTGGGTTCCAAACTGGTGCTGCATACTCCAATATGGGCCTGACGTACACAGTGTACAGTGTCTTGAATGATTCCTTACTAAGGTATCGGAACGCTGTTTTCAGGTTTGCCAGGCGCCCATATGTTGCACCAGTTATCTGGTTGATGTGTGCTTCCGGAGACGTGCTCGGTGTTATACTCACCCCAAGATCTTTCTCCTTGAGTGAGGTTTGCAGTCTTTGGCCACCTAGCCTATACTCTGTCTGCGGTGTTCTTTGCCCTTCCCCGATCTTCATGACTTTGCATTTAGCGGGGTTAAATTCGAGAAGCCAGTTGCTGGACCACGTGTCCAGCCTGTCCAGGTCTCTTTGTAGACATGCCTGATCCTCATCTGATTTATTTCTCCTCATTAACTTCACATCATCTGCAAACAGGGACACTTCTGAGTCTATCCCTTCCATCATATCATTCACATATACCTAGGATTGACCCCTGTCGACCCGCTCGTCACAGGCGCCCACTGTGACACCTCATTACGTACCATGACTCGTTGTTGCCTCCCTGTCAGGTATTCTCTGATCCATTGCAGTGCTCTTCCTCTTATACGTGCCTGATCCTCTAGCTTCTGTATCGAAGGCCTTCTTACAGTCCAAGAAAATGCAGTCAACCCACCCTTCTCTCTCGTGTCTTACTTCTGTTACTTTGTCATAAAACTCCAGGAGGTTTGTGACACAGGATTTGACTTCCCTGAATCCTCCTGATAATCTTCTCCATGACTTTGCATACTATACACGTCAGTGACACTGGTCTATAGTTTTGTGCCTCGTTTCTGTTTCCTTTCTTAAAAAATGGGAACTACATTTGCTGTCTTATATATCTCAGGTAGTTGCCCAGTTTCGAGTGATGTGTTGAAGATCGTTGTTAGTGGCACACACAGCGTCTCTGCTCCCTCTCTAAGGACCCACGTGGAGATGTTATCCGGTCCCATCGCCTTTGAAGTATCAAGGTCACTTAGCAGCTTCTTCACCTCATCCTCAGTTGTGTGTATGTCATCCAACATTTGTTGGTATATTCCTTGTTGATGGCCTCCTCTGTTCTGTCTTCCCACAGTCCTTCCTACCTCCACTGTAAATACCTCCTTAAATCTCGTGTTGATCTCCTCACATTCCTCTTGATCGTTTCTTCTGAGTTCCCCATCATTTTTCCTCAGCCTGATCACCTGGTCTTTGACTGTTGTCTTCCTCCTAATGTGGCTATATAGCAGTTTCGTGTCAGACTTGACTTTTGATGCTATGCTGTTTTCGTACTGTCGCTGGGCCTCCCTTCTTATCTGTGCATACTCGTTTCTCGCTCTTTGATTAATCTCCTTATTTTCCTGGGTCCTTTGTCTTCTGTACTTTTTCCATTCTCTAGTGCACTTAGTTTTTGCCTCCCTGCACCTTCGGGTAAGCCAAGGGCTCGTTCTGGTTGTCCCATTATATTTGTTGCCCTTGGGAACAAACCTTTCCTCTGCTTCCTTGCATTTTGACTTTCCTACCAATTATCTGTCCCACTGAACCTCCTGAGGGAAGTTCCTCATACCTGTGTAATCATCCCTTTTATAGTTTGGCTTTTCCCATTCAGCTGCAAGGGGCCTCTCATATGTGATGTCCTCAATATCTGATGAGCTGCAGGGTGAACACGAGGTCCAGTCTTGCTGGTTCATCCTCCTCTGTCTCTGGTAGTGTCCTTATCATGTTGATGCATGAGGTTTTCCAGCACCACATCCATAATCTTGGCTCTTTATGTTTCGGGACCCCCGTGTGGCTCCAGGTTTTCGCAATTGATCTCCCTGTGGTTGAAATCGCCTATAACCAGTAACTTTGCTCTGCTCGAGTGTGCTCTTCTTGCCACCTCAGCCAGTGTGTCCACCATTGCTCTATTGCTCTCTTCATATTCCTCTCTTGGCCTTCTGCAGTTCTGTGGTGGATTATACATTACTGCAAGGACTACCTTATGTTCCCCAGACTGAAGTGTACCTACTATGTAATCCTTTTCTCCAATCTCGTCCATGCCTTCCATTTCTTCAAATCTCCATCGTTTTTTTTTTACAAGCAGTGCAACCCTTCCTCCCCCTCTTCTCTTTCTTTCTTTGCTCAGGTTCTGATATCCTGGTGGGAAAATTGCATCTGTTATTGTCTCAGTGAGTTTCGTTTCTATGACTGCTATGATGTCTGGGGACTTCTCATTGATTCATTCATGCCACTCTTCATATTTATTCGTTATTTCAGCCGCGTTCCTGTACCAAACCTTCAACTCCTTTTCTAAAACTGTGGTCCTGGGAGAATGTTGGGGTTGGGGGAGCGGGAGCCCTGGCGGAGGCCTACGGGGGGTTTAGGTGGGGGTGGGGTTTGTGATGAGGGGGTGGGGGCAGAGTGCCCATTGGGGGTTGCTGTAAGGGTGGGGTTTGTGGTGTGGAGAGTGGGGACAGAGGGAACAGTATGTGAGTGATGGTTTAGATTGTTCAGTTGCCTTGGGATTGTCGTGGTTGGAGTCCTTCTGCGGATGTTTCTGGAGGGTGTGTTTGTCCTTCCACCTGGGTCTGGGTTCTTCTGCTCGTCTTTGTCATTTCTTCTCATTCCTCCTTTCATCTTTGTACCCTCTGATTCAGTATCGTCCTTTCCTCTTGTGTTCTGTCTCGATTGAGGTACACTCTCTGATACTCCAGTCCCTCAGTTGTGCTTTTTCCTGCAGGATCATGGTTCGAGCTGATTCTGCCTTGAAAATTACTTTGAGAGGCCGTTTTCTTTCCCTTGCAAACCACCCAATTCTCCGAACATTTGTCACCTGGGTCACGTCGCCCTCACCTATTGCTTTCATGATACCTTCAATAGCTTTTTTCTCCTACTGTTTTCTTTCATCATGGGTTTTCCCTTCGACTTCCTGGAGCCCATAGACAAAAACTGACCTCTCCTTTTCGGTCTCCCACTGTGTCTTCCATTGTGTCCTCTGAGGTGTTTTAGTACCTTTCATAGAAGTGTTTCTTCCTTCCTTCAATCCTTTCCTGGCTGAAGCTCCTATGTGTGTGTGTGTGTGTACTCACCTAGTTGTACTCACCTAGTTGTGGTTGCAGGGGTCGAGTCATAGCTCCTGGCCCCGCCTCTTCACTGGCCGCTACTGGGTCACTCTCCCTGCTCCATGAGCTTTATCATACCTCTTCTTAAAGCTATGTATTGAGCCTGCCTCCACTACATCGCTTCCTAAACTATTCCACTTCCCGACCACTCTGTGACTGAAGAAATACTTCCTAACATCTCTGTGATTCATCTGAGTCTTCAACTTCCAACTGTGTCCCCTTGTTGCTATGTCCCATCTCTGGAACATTCTGTCTCTGTCCACTTTGTCAATTCCTCTCAGTATCTTATATGTCGTTATCATGTCCCCACTGTCTCTCCTGTCCTCCAGTGTCGTCAGGTCGATTTCCCTTAACCTCTCCTCGTAGGACATACCCCTTAGCTCCTGGACTAGTCTTGTTGCAAACCTTTGCACTTTCTCGAGCTTCTTCACGTGCTTGGCTAGGTGTGGGTTCCAAACTGGTGCTGCATACTCAAGTATGGGCCTAACGTACACAGTGTACAGGGTCCTGAACGATTCTTTATTAAGATGTCGGAAAGCTGTTCTTAGGTTTGCTAGGCGCCCATATGCTGCAGCAGTTATTTGGTTGATGTGCACCTCAGGAGATGTTCCTGGTGTTATACTCACCCCAAGATATTTTTCCTTGATTGAGGTTTGTAGTCTCTGGCCCCCTAGGCTGTACTCAGTCTGCGGTCTTCTTTGCCCTTCCCCAATCTTCATGACTTTGCATTTCGTGGGGATGAACTCCAGGAGCCAATTGCTGGACCAGGCTTGCAGCCTGTCCAGATCCCTTTGTAGTTCTGCCTGGTCCTCGTCCGATTGAATTCTTCTCATCAACTTCACATCATCTGCAAACAAGGATACTTCGGAGTCTATTCCTTCCGTCATGTCGTTCACAAATACCAGAAACAGCACTGGTCCCAGGACTGACCCCTGTGGAACCCTGCTCGTCAGCGGCGCCCACTCTGACACCACGCCACGTACCATGACTCGCTGCTGTCTTCCTGACAGGTATTCCCTGATCCATTGTAGTGCCTTCCCTGTTACCCCTGCCTGGTCCTCCAGCTTCTGCACTAATCTCTTGTGTGGAACTGTGTCAATAGATGTGTTGAAGATTGTTGTTAGGGGTACACATAGCTCCTCTGCTCCCTCTCTCAGGACCCATGGAGAGATGTTATCCGGCCCCATAGCCTTTGAGGTATCTATCTCGCTTAGTAGCCTCTTCACTTCCTCCTCAGTTGTGTGTATTGTGTCCAGCACCTGATGGTGTACCCTACCTCTCCTTCTTTCTGGAAGCCCTTCTATCTCCTCTGTGAACACCTCTTTGAATCTCATGTTAAGCTCCTCACACACTTCACGGTCATTTCTTGTGACCTCCCCTCCTACCTTCCTCAGCCTGATCACCTGGTCCTTGACTGTTGTTCTCCTCCTGATGTGGCTGTACAGCAGCTTTGGGTCAGATTTGGCTTTCGCTGCTATGTCATTCTCGTACTGTCTTTGGGCCTCCCTTCTAATCTGTGCATATTCATTTCTGACTGCTCTCCTTATTCTCCGAGGTTCTTTGCCTTCTGTATCTCTTCCATTCCCTTGCACACTTGGTTTTGGCTTCCCTGCACCTTTGGGTGAACCATGGGCTCATCCTTTATTTTTTGCTTCTCCTGTTACCCTTGGGTATAAACCTCTCCTCAGCTTCCTTGCAAATTGTTGTCGTATATTCCATCATTTCGTCTACTGACTTCCCTGCCATCTCTCTGTCCCACTGAACTCCTTGCAGGAAGTTCCACATGCGCACATAGTCACCTTTCTTGTAGTTTGGCTTCATTCGTGCAGCCCTTCCTGCTTCCCCTTCCACTTGTAACTCTACTATGTATTCGAAACTTAGAACCATATGATCACTCACCCCAAGGGGGCTTTCATGTGTGATGTCCTCAATATCTGCACTACTCAGGGTGAATACTAGGTCCAGTCTCGCTGGTTCGTCATCTCCTCTCTCTCTGGTAGTGTCCCTTACATGTTGGTACATGAGATTTTCCATTACCACCTCCAGCATCTTAGTGCTCCACGTTTCTTGGCCCCCATGTGGTTCTAAGTTCTCCCAATCGATTTCCTTATGGTTGAAGTCACCCATGATAAGCAGCTTCGCCATGCTCGCATGAGCCCTTCTGGCCACTTCTGCCAGTGTGTCAATCATCGCTCTGTTACTCTCATCATACTCTTGCCTTGGCCTCCTGCTGTTCTGTGGTGGGTTATACATCACTGCAATTACCACCTTGGGACCTCCAGACTGTAGCATTCCTACTATGTAATCCCCTGCTTCTCCTCTGTCTCCTCTCTCCAGTTCGTCAAAATCCCATCGGTTTTTGATCAGCAGTGCAACTCCTCCACCCCCTCTGTTCCCTCTGTCTTTCCTCAGGATCTGGTATCCCATTGGAAAGATGGCATCTGTTATCATACCTGTGAGCTTGGTTTCTGTGAGAGCTATTATGTCAGGTGATGCCTCTTTGACTCTTTCGTGCCACTCCTCCCACTTATTTGTTATTCCATCAGCATTTGTGTACCATACCTTCACTTTCCTCTCTACTACTGTGTTTTGAGTGGTCTGTGAGGGTGGGGGACCTGGCGGTATACTGTGGGATTCTATAGTGGAGTGTTGGGTGGGGGCTGTGAGTGTGGGTTGTAGTTTGTGTTGGGATGGTGTTCTTCGTTGTTGGGTGTTGGGGATGGTTCTGTGTGTGCGTGTTCTTGTTGCTCCACTTTGCTCTGGTTGTCCTCTACTGATTCTGTCCTTGTCTTTCCTCCTCGCTCCTTTCGCCTTTGTGCCCTCTCCCTCAGCTGCTGTCATTCTGTTTTTGTTCTGTCCCGGTCTAGAATTCTGTCCCTCTCTGTTTCTGTCCTGAGAATCAGCTTGAGCGGTTGTTTTCTCCCCTTCGAGTACCCCCTATTCTCTGAAAATTTACAATCTCGGACATGTCTTCTTCACCTATTTCTTTGAGTATGCTCTCAATCTCCTTTCTTTCTACCTGCCGTCTTTCATTGTGTGTCCTTTCCTCTCTCTCCTTCAACCCATGAATAAACACTGCCTTTGGCCTCTCCTCCTCCCATTGCCTTTCCCTCTGCAGCTCAGGTTCCTGCTTCTCCCCTTTTTTTTCCTGTCCCTTTTGGTAGCATGATCGTTCCTCTGCATTTGCCTTATTCCCCTCTCCACCTGCTCTCAGCTGCTCACCCCCTTCGTTCCTTGGCCCTGCTTGGTAGGCAGATACAGCCGTAGCGTAAGTTATATCTCCTTCTTTCCCGATGGGCCCCCTTGATGCTGTGTCTTTACTGGTCCATACCCCTGTAACCTGCTTCAGCCTGTTTACTTCATCTTCTAGGCCCCTTATCCTGGCTACTATTTCAGCTTGTGACTCCCAATTCTTCTTCTCCTCCTCCAACCTCTTCTCCAGTTTCACAGAAAGCTCTCTCTCCATTTTTGCAAAAAGCTCTCCTAGTTTTCTCTCCCACTCTTGTTCCATCCTTTTGCACTGCTCTTCCATCCATTCTTCCTTACCTGAGCTGTTCTCCTCTGGTCCCTGGGTCCTGCGAGTTCCTACCACCATTTTTTTTGGGGGGGAAAAGAGGAAGGGGAGAGGTAGAGAAAGAGAAAGAGAGAGAGAGGATATTAAGGGACTAGAGAGAGAAGGGAAACAGATAGAGATGGGGAGAGAGAGAGAGAGGATTTGGGGACTAGAGGAAGAAGGGGGAGGGATGGGTAGAGAAAGAAAGATAAGAAGAGAGGGAGAGATGGGGGGAGGGGAGGGTGTGAGTATCAGTGTGTCTGTGTGTACTCACCTAATTGTACTCACCTAATTGTGGTTGCAGGGTCGAGACTCAGCTCCTGGCCCCGCCTCTTCGCTGTCTGCTACTGGGTCTCTGCTCTCCTGCTCCATGAGCTTTATCATACCTTGTCTTAAAACTATGTATGGTTCCTGCCTCCACTATATCTTTCCTAGCATTCCACTTCCTGACTACTCTGTGGCTGAAGAAATGTTTCCTGACATCCCTTTGACTCATCTGAGTCTTCACTTCCAGTTGTGTCCCCTTGTTTCTGTGTTCCCTCTCTGAAACAACCTGTCACTATCTACCTTGTCAATTCCCTCAGTATTTTGTATGTCGTTATCATGTCTCCTCTGACCCTTCTTTCCTCCAGTGTTGAGTAGTCTATTTCCCTCAACCTTTCTTCATAAGACAGACCCCTGAGTTGTGGAACTAACTTGTTGCAAACCTTTGCACTTTCTCTAGTTTCTTACGTGCTTGGCCAGGTGTGGGTTCCAGACTGGTGCTGCATATTCTAGTATGGGCCTGACGTACACGGTATACAGTGTCTTGAACGATTCCTTGTTAGAGTACGGAAGCTAATCTAGGTTTGCCAGATGCCCATATGCTGCCGCAGTTATCTGGTTGATGTGGCCTCCGGAGACGTGCTGGCGTTATACTCACTCCAAGGTCTTTTTCCTTGATTGAGGTTTGTAGTCTGTGGCCCCCTAGACTGTACTCTGTCTGTGTTTATGTGTTAGTGTGTGTGTGTGTGTGTGTGTGTGTGTGTGAGTGTGTGTGTGTGTGTGTGTGTGTTTGAGTGTGTGTGTGTGTGAGTGTGTGTGAGTGTGTGTGTGTGTGTGTGTGAGTGTGTGTGTGTGTGTGAGTGTACTCACCTAATTGTACTCACCTAATTGTGGTTGCAGGGTCGAGACTCAGCTCCTGGCCCCGCCTCTTCGCTTTCCGCTACTGGGTCTCTGCTCTCCCTGCTCCATGAGCTTTATCATACCTCGTCTTAAAACTATGTATGGTTCCTGCCTCCACTATATCTTTCTCTAGACTATTCCACTTCCTGACTTCTCTGTGGCTGAAGAAATGCTTCCTAACATCCCTTTGACTCATCTGAGTCTTCAGCTTCCAGTTGTGTCCCTTGTTTCTGTGTTCCTCTCTGGAACATCCTGTCACTGTCTACCTTGTCGATTCCCTCAGTATTTTGTATGTCGTTATCATGTCTCCTCTGACCCTTCTTTCCTCCAGTGTTGTTAGTCCTATTTCCCTCAACCTTTCTTCATAAGACAGACCCCTGAGTTGTGGAACTAGCCTTGTCGCAAACCTTTGCACTTTCTCTAGTTTCTTACTCTTGACCAGGTGTGGGTTCCAGACTGGTGCTGCATATTCTAGTATGGGCCTGACGTACACGGTGTACAGTGTCTTGAACGATTCCTTGTTTAGGTAATGGAACGGTAATCTTAGGTTTGCCAGTCGCCCATATGCTGCCGCAGTTATCTGGTTGATGTGTGCCTCCGGAGACGTGCTTAGCGTTATACTCACCCCAAGGTCTTTCTCCTTTGCCGAGGTTTGTAGCCTTTGTCCGCCTAGCTTGTACTCTGTCAGCGGTCTTCTTTGCCCTTCTCCGATCCTCATGACTTTGCATTTGTGTGTGTATGTGTGTGTGAGTGTGTGCGTGTGTGTGCATGTGTGTGTGTGTGTGTGTGTGTGTGTGTGTATGTGTGTGTGTGTGTGTGTGTGTGTGTATGTGTGTGTGTGTGCACGTGCCTGGTGTTCAGTGTAGTGCTCAAGCCTACCTTAGTTTAGCAATAATATAAGTCCCTGGGTTCTCTACTTATGCTGCTATGTGTATGTATTGTGTGTGTGTGTACTCACCTATTTGTACTCACCTATTTGTGGTTGCAGGGGTCGAGTCATAGCTCCTGGCCCCGCCTCTTCACTGATTGCTACTAGGTCCTCTCTCTCCCTGATCCATGAGCTTTATCAAACCTAGTCTTAAAACTATGTATGGTTCCTGCCTCCACTATGTCGCTTTCCAAGCTATTCCACTTCCTGACAACTCTATGACTGAAGAAATACTTCCTAACATCCCTTTGACTCATAGGAGTCTTCAACTTCCAATTGTGACCCCTTGTTTCTGTGTCCCCTCTCTGGAACATCTTGTCTCTGTCCACCTTATCTATTCCTCGCAGTATTTTATATGTCGTTATCATGTCTCCCTAACCCTCCTGTCCTCTAGTGTCGTCAGGCCGATTTCCCTTAACCTTTCTTCGTAGGACAATCCCCTTAGCTCTGGGACTAGTCTTGTTGCAAACCTTTGCACTTTCTCTAATTTCTTGACGTGCTTGACCAGGTGTGGGTTCCAAACTGGTGCTGCATACTCCAGTATGGGCCTGACGTATATGGTGTACAGAGTCTTGAATGATTCCTTGGTGAGGTATTGGAACGCTATTCTTAGGTTTGCCAGACGCCCGTATGCTGCAGCAGTTATCTGATTGATGTGTGCCTCAGGAGATGTCTTGGCGTTATACTCACCCCAAGGTCTTTCTCCTTTGCTGAGGTTTGTAGCCCTTGTTCACCTAGCCTGTACTCTGTCAGTGGTCTTCTTTGCCCTTCTCCGATCTTCATGACTTTGCATTTGGTGGGATTGAATTCGAGAAGCCAGTTGCTAGACCAGATGTCAAGATTGTCCAGGTCTGTTTGAAGTCCTGCTTGGTCCTCTTCCGATGTGATTCTCCTCATTAATTTCACATCATCTGCGAACAGAGACACTTCTGAGTCTATCCCATCCGTCATGTCGTTTACATATACCAAGAATAACACTGGTCTTAGGACTGACCCTGCGGTACGCCGCTCGTCTAAGCGCTCACTGTGATACCTCATCACGCACCATGACCCGTTGTTGCCTCCTGTGAGGTATTCCCTGATCCATTCCAGTGCCCTTCCTGTTATACATGCTTGTTTCCAACTTCTTTACTAATCTCATGTGAGGAACTGTGTCGAAGGCTTCATGCAGTCCAGGAAATGCAACCCAACCCACCTTCTCTCTCTTGCCTTACCTCTGTTACTTTATCATAGAACTCTAGGAGGTTTGTTACACAGGATTTGCCTTCCAGGAATCCGTGCTGTCTGGTGTTTATTATCCTGTTCAGCTCGAGGTGCTCCACCATTCTTTTCCTGATGATTTTCCCCAGGACTTTGCACACTATACATGTAAGTGACACCGGTCTATAGTTTAGTGCCTCTTTTCTGTCTCCTTTTTTAAAGATGGGGACTACATTGGCCTTCTTCCATACCTCAGGTATCTGGTCATTTTCAAGGGATGTGTTGAATATTATGGTAAGTGGCACACTCAGTACCTCAGCTCCTTCCCGAAGAACCCACGGGAGATATTGTCCGGACCCATCGCATTTGAGGTATCAAGGTCACTGAGTAACTGCTTCACCTCCTCCTCAGTTGTGTATGCCCTCTAGCACTTGATACATCCCTTGTTGGTGATGCACCCCATCCTGTCTACCCAGCTGCCTTCCTTCCTCCACTGTGAATACTTCCTTAAACCTCAAGTTGAGCTCCTCACATACCTCTTGATCATTGCTTGTGAGTTTCCCATCTTCTCTCTTCAGCCTTATCACCTGGTCTTTAACTGTTGTCTTCCTTCTGATGTGACTGTACATGAGCTTCGGGTCGGACTTAACTTTCGATGCTATGTCGTTTTCGTACTGTTTCTGGGCCTCCCTCCGTACCTGTGCATACTCGTTTCTAGCTCTTCTACTACTCTCTTTGTTTACTTGGGTTCTTTGCCTTCTGTACCTTTTCCATTCTTTGACACTCTGAGTCTTTGCCTCCCTGCACCTTTGGGTAAACCAGGGGCTCTTTCTGGCCTTCCCGTTTAATCTTTTTCCTCTGGGTATAAACCGTTCCTCTGCCTCCTTGCACTTTGCCCCTACGTGTGTGTGTGTGAGTGAGTGTGTGTGTGTGTGTGTGTGTGTGTGTGTGTACTCTCCTATTCGTTGTTGTTGGGGTCAAGTCGTATCTCCTGGCCTATTCGCTGGTCGTTACTAAAGCTATGTATGTATCCAGCCTCCACTACATCACTCTCTAGATTGTTCCACTTCCTCACAACTCTGATTTAAATACTTTCTACCATCCCTGTGACTCTTCTGAGTTTTCAACTTTCAGTTGTGGCCCTTTGTTGCTGTGTCCCATCTCCGAAATATTCTGTCACTATCGACCATGTGAATGCCTCCTAGTATTTTATATGTCGTTATCATGTCTCCCATACCGCTCCTGTCCTCCAGTGTCGTCAGGTTGATTTCCCTTAACCTCTCCTATTAGGACATACCCCTTAGCTCCGGGGCTAGTCTTGTTGCAAACCATTGCAGTTTGTCTAAATTCTTGACGTGCTTTCTCTAAATTCTTGACGTGCATACTCCTATAACGTCTGATGTACACAGTGTACATTGTCTTGATTGTCGAAATGCTTTTCCAAATGCTGCAGCAGTGGTTTGGTTGATGTGTGACTCAGGAGATGAGCTAGGTGAGGTTTGCAGCCCTTGGCCCCTTGTACTGTACTCCGTCTGCGGTCTTCTTTGACCTTCCTCAATCTTCATGGCTTTGCACTTGGTTGACTCCAGGAGCCAGTTGTTTGACGCGGCTTGCAGCCTGGTCCAGCTCTCCTATCAGAGCCGTCTTTGTGACCTTATACTACATGGAATACCTATACAACATCATCCTCTCCAACGTCACATGATTACGTTCATAGGACTTTGTCCTCATAATAAGTAGCAAAAGTTTCAGCGTGCAGGACATAGAAGGAAGAAGACAACTTGAAGAAGAATCCAGAGACAGGTAACCACTTCTCGTTGTCCTAATTCACAAAGTACATAACACCGTAGAATTCAAAGTTTACAGGATAACTGCAAATAAAAACGATTTCAAAATCTTTCAATCCAGTCAGTATTTTATGATAATCGACGCATCATCCGGGTTTTCGTATAAGCATAACGAATTTGCAGACAGGAGTTTCTTGACAAGGAATGTGCATACATAACGATATTTTTCTTCCTTTTCCATCAACGACTGTAAGAAAATAACCCAGCAAATCGTCATGTAATAACACAGCTTTACAAAGTGGCAATGTTTCCAAACAGCCAGGTTTCCTTGAACGTCTCCAAAGTACTTCCAGGGGCTAACAACAGAGTTTACATTTCAATCATCACAACTATCAAAGACCTGACTAGGACCAAAGTGAACCGGTCTTCACAGGTGTTCACAAGATCCCTTGCAGAGGCTGTGACAAGGTATACGTCGGTGAAACAGCAACTACCCTACAAATAACAAATTGAACAATGCATTTATACAATAAAGGAACTCCACCAACCATTTAATGAGATTCAGTGGCGCCCGACTAGTGATCAAAGAAGCAAATTTCTGTAGACGTAAATGCCTTGAATCTTCCTTAATCGACAATTCAGGCCCCAATAAACAGAATAAAGGTAGCCTCGTCATCTGAGGCATTAGTAATAGTTAACTTTGTTATCACAAAAAGAAAACCAAGAATTCCCTTTGTATTTATACTATAGTCGCACCCCAAACCCTTTGGGTGGAGGTGGGGGTGTGTTTTGGGTCTCCTGGTGGCAGTATCATACAACAGTGTTGCCCGCAACATGACTGCCAGTTACAGCGAGGGCAAACACCTTTGATTGAGCTTTTTGGGGGAAAAGCTTAGGTAATGGCGGGAGGCTGCTGCCCTTGATAATTAGGGGGCACTTATGGGATCCCGATTGCTGATCTGTATGGGGTTTCCCCAAAAGGGGCCTGAGGGTCTTTTTCAAGTTTTCCAGCACTGGTGCTTATGAGGCAATTGTGGATTTCATATCAGGAAAAGGAAAATTGTGGTTCAAACTGGTTGGAGGTAAGTTACGAGATGTATCCATGCATTTTTTGTGGATACGGCTTAGGGAAAACCCGTTTTAGGCTGATGAAGTGGATTTCCCGGGAAAGGGTTTTTTTTCAGTTTGGAGTTATTCACGCGGTTTCTGTGGGGTTGGGCCCAGGGGGTGTATGCAGGGCCGGGGCCGGGGGGGCTCTTTTTTCCTTAAAAAAGACTCTGCGACGGCAGATTCCATCATATGTCTTCATGGAAGACAGGTGGGCCCCGCGATCCTGGGGAGATACGCACCTGTCGGCTCTGTGGG
>WNWK01027170.1:0-26564 GCA_009830355.1 Cherax destructor
TGCCTCTCCTCATCTTCCTGCCTCTCCTCCTTCCTGCCTCTCCCTTCTTCCTGCCTCTCCTCCTCTTCCTGCCTTCCTCTTCTTCCTGCCTCTCCTCCTCTTCTCTGCCTCTCCTCCTTTCCTGCCTCTCCTCTTCTTCCTGCCTCTCCTCTTCCTGCCTCCTCCTCCTCTCCTCCTCTCCTCTTCCTTCCTGCCTCTCATCCTCTTCCTGCCTCTCCTTTCCTTCCTGCCTCTCATCCCTCCTTTCCTTCCTGCCTCTCATCCCTCCTTTCCTTCCTGCCTCTCCTTTCCTTCCTGCCTCTCATCCCTCCTTTCCTTCCTGCCTCTCATCCCTCCTTCCTGCCTCTCTCCTTCTGCCTTCTCCTCCTCCTCCTCTTCTCTGCCTCTCCTCTTCCTCCTCTCTCCTGCCTCCTCCTCTTCCTGCCTCTCCTCCTCTTTCTGCCTCTCCTCCTCTTCCTGCCTCTCCTCTTCTTCCTGCCTCTCCTCTCTTCCTGCCTCTCCTCTTCTTCCTGCCTCTCCTCCTCTTCCTGCCTCTCCTCCTCTTCCTGCCTCTCCTCTTCTTCCTGCCTCTCCTCCTCTTTCTGCCTCTCCTCCTCTTCCTGCCTCTCCTCTTCTTCCTGCTTCTCCTCCTCTTCCTGCCTCTCCTGTTCTTCCTGCCTCTCCTCTTCTTCCTGCCTCTCCTCCTCTTCCTGCCTCTCCTCCTCTTCCTGCCTCTCCTCCTCTTCCTGCCTCTCCTCCTCTTCCTGCCTCTCCCAAGACTGTTCAACAGTTCCACAGCATACATAGGGGGAGATTACCAATAGACCCCTGGCTGTCTTCAAGGAGGAGCTGGACAGATACCTAATGTCTGTGCCCGACCAGCCGGGCTGTGGTTCATACATTGGATTTCGTGTGGCCAGCAGTCACAGCATGGTTGATCAGGCCCTGATCCCCCGAGAGGCCTGGTCGAACACCGGGCCGCGATGGCGTTGACCACAGGGACAACCTCCAGGTAGTGTCGCTACAACAACATTTATAGCAATAGTTATTTGTGCGTATTATTGGAGGCGTGGTTGAAATGATAAGGCTTCGGAGGCTTTTACTTTATTTGTATAAAGTGCGAGGTACACAGGCTGTGTTAGTGACCATGGCCCGGGTGGGCCGTGCCTTCTTGTCTGAGTGATGCCTGGGCGAGAAGTGAGAGAGGGCCAAGGCGGGTCTGGTTGACGTGGGTACGCCTACCAGGCTTGCCCTCTGGCGGAAACTATGGAAACTAGTATGGCGCGAAATATGAACTCAGCTGGCAGACAGCATGACTGTCTATGCAGACAGTACAGGCTGTCTGCACAACAACAACAACAAAAACAACAATAATAATAATAATAATAATTATTATTATTATTATTATTATTATTATTATTATTATTATAATAATTCTACAAGAAACGCCAATAATGGAAGGCGGGCCAGAAACGTAATTATGGTTAATGTGTAATACATTAGAGAACAGTGTCAATAAAACAATGTGTAAAGATATAAACATTGGGATGTGTGGAAGCCAGAGAGAAGCGTTCAAGTTGACTGTTGTAGAGTGTAGCATGTTGGTGACACATCACTACACATCATGTGAGTGTAGTATGGTCAGTGACACATCACAACACATCATGTGAGTGTAGTATGGTGGTGACACATCACTACACATCATGTGAGTGTAGTATGGTCAGTGACACATCACAACACATCATGTGAGTGTAGTATGGTCAGTGACACATCATGTGAGTGTAGTATGGTCAGTGACACATCATGTGAGTGTAGTATGGTCAGTGACACATCATGTGAGTGTAGTATGGTCAGTGACACATCATGTGAGTGTAGCATGGTGACACATCACTACACATCATGTGAGTGTAGTATGGTCAGTGACACATCACAACACATCATGTGAGTGTAGTATGGTCAGTGACACATCACAACACATCATGTGAGTGTAGTATGGTGAGTGACACATCACAACACATCATGTGAGTGTAGTATGATGAGTGACACATCACAACACATCATGTGAGTGTAGTATGGTCAGTGACACATCACTACACATCATGTGAGTGTAGTATGTTGAGTGACACATCACAACACATCATGTGAGTGTAGTATGGTGACACATCACAACACATCATGTGAGTGTAGTATGGTCAGTGACACATCACAACATATCATGTGAGTTTAGTATGGTGAGTGACACATCACAACACATCATGTGATTGTAGTATGGTGAGTGACACATCACAACACATCATGTGAGTAGTATGATCAGTGACACATCACAACACATCATGTGAGTGTAGTATGGTCAGTGACACATCACAACACATCATGTGAGTGTAGTATGGTCAGTGACACATCACAACACATCATGTGAGTGTTGCATGGTGGTGACACATCACAACACATCATGTGAGTGTAGTATGGTCAGTGACACATCACAACACATCATGTGAGTGTTGCATGGTGGTGACACATCACAACACATCATGTGAGTGTAGTATGGTCAGTGACACAACACAACACATCATGTGAGTGTTGCATGGTGGTGACACATCACTACACATCATGTGAGTGTAGTATGGTCAGTGACACATCACAACACATCATGTGAGTGTAGTATGGTGAGTGACACATCACAACACATCATGTGAGTGTAATATGGTATGTGACACATCACAACACATCATGTGAGTGTAGTATGGTGAGTGACACATCACAACACATCATGTGAGTGTATTATGGCCAGTGACACATCACAACACATCATGTGAGTGTTGTATGGTGGTGATATATCACAACACATCATGTGAATGTAGTATGGTCAGTGACACATCACAACATATCATGTGAGTGTAGTATGGTGAGTGACACATCACAACACATCATGTGAGTGTAGTATGGTGAGTGACACATCACAACACATCATGTGAGTGTAGTATGGTGAGTGACACATCACAACACATCATGTGAGTGTAGTATGGTCAGTGACACATCACAACACATCATGTGAGTGTAGTATGGTGAGTGACACATCACTACACATCATGTGAGTGTAGTATGGTGAGTGACACATCACAACACATCATGTGAGTGTAGTATGGTTAGTGACACATCACAACACATCATGTGAGTGTTGCATGGTGGTGACACATCACAACACATCATGTGAGTGTAGTATGGTCAGTGACACAACACAACACATCATGTGAGTGTTGCATGGTGGTGACACATCACTACACATCATGTGAGTGTAGTATGGTCAGTGACACATCAAAACACATCATGTGAGTGTAGTATGGTCAGTGACACATCACAACACATCATGTGAGTGTAGTATGGTGAGTGACACATCACAACACATCATATGAGTGTAGTATGGTCAGTGACACATCACTACACATCATGTGAGTGTAGTATGGTCAGTGACACATCACAACACATCATGTGTGTAGTATGGTCAGTGACACATCACAACACATCATGTGAGTGTAGTATGTTGAGTGACACATCACAACACATCATGTGAGTGTAGTATGGTCAGTGACACATCACAACACATCATGTGATTGTAGTATGGTGAGTGACACATCACAACACATCATGTGAGTGTAGTATGGTGAGTGACACATCACAACACATCATGTGAGTGTAGTATGGTGAGTGACACATCACAACACATGTGAGTGTAGTATGGTGAGTGACACATCACAACACATCATGTGAGTGTAGTATGGTGAGTGACACATCACAACACATCATGTGAGTGTAGTATGGTCAGGAACAACACGAGGCCTGGTCATGGACCCGGGCTGCGGGGGCGCTGACCCCTGGTACTCCCTCCAGGTATATATTAGACACATATGCAACACTTGGGTATCTTTATTGAGGAAACGCTTCGCCACACAGTGGCTTCATCAGTCCATACAAAGGAGAATCGTGAAGAACAGGAAGGGTTTGAGGTGATCAGTCCCTCAGCCTTCACCATTCTCCTTTGTATGGACTGATGAATTCATGTACCTGCAGGTATGTTGGGGTGGAGATGGCACTCAGTGGTGACTACATTCATGTAGCTGCAGGTATGTGAGGGTGCCACTCAGTGGTGACTACATTCATGTACCTGCAGGTATGTTAGGGTGCCACTCAGTGGTGACTACATTCATGTACCTGCAGGTATGTTAGGGTGCCACTCAGTGGTGACTACATTTATGTAGCTGCAGGTATGTTAGGGTGCCACTCAGTGGTGACTACATTCATGTACCTGCAGGTATGTTAGGGTGCCACTCAGTGGTGACTACATTCATGTACCTGCAGGTATGTTAGGGTGCCACTCAGTGGTGACTACAAAGCAACAGTTGTTAGGGCACTCAGCAAGTGCTGGCGTGTGATACTATACCATTAT
The DNA here is from genome assembly GCA_009830355.1 of Cherax destructor. Lineage (NCBI taxonomy): Eukaryota > Metazoa > Arthropoda > Malacostraca > Decapoda > Parastacidae > Cherax > Cherax destructor. The sequence continues at coordinate 4,424 of WNWK01027170.1, forward strand.
TATAACCACGAGAAAGTACTTAACCCACAAGTCATATAACACCTGGGGAATGGGAACCAATCACGTTAAGGTTGAGGAAGGGAAGGGTTGCTTTAACTTCTTGGATCAAGAGCCCTTCACAAATATGAAGGCACCTACTTAGAAGGGTTCATACAGGCTACGGGTGTTCCCACCTGGAGGGTGTTCCCACCTGGAGGGTGTTCCCACCTGGAGGGTGTTCCCACCTGGAGGGTGTTCCCACCTGGAGGGTGTTCCCACCTGGAGGGTGTTCACACCTGGAGGGTGTTCACACCTGGAGGGTGTTCCCACCTGGAGGTTGTTCCCACCTGGAGGGTGTTCCCACCTGGAGGGTGTTCCTGGGGTCAAGGTAAACCACACATACATTTATTAAATTATTTAAACAACTAAATACCTTAATAATCTCAATAATAAGATTATCTTCGGCTTTTATAGATTCAGTTTTGGTTACTCTTTTAATTCCAGTGTTATTATAAGTGACAAAATTACTCTAATTTTTCAGGATATTGTGTTGCCTGAAGGAAGATGATTGAGTGGCGTCCTCTGAGGCATCAAGAGCTGCCCCTCACTCTACAGTTACTGTACACCCGTCTCTATTACACTGGTGTGTATGTTGCACATACACACCAGTGACCTGTGAACCCTACCCCAGCACTGCTCTCAATACTTCCTGGTCTCTGTAGCCTCACTTCTGCCTCGCACTGGTTATCCGCCTCTTGATAGTTCCGGGGATCATTACCCCGTCAGCCTGGTACCAGACCACACCTCCTGGGTGAAGACCTTGTCAGTATAGCTCTGCTGGTGCTTGCTACACGTATTCTAACATACATCGGATTATCTTAAGGGGCATGCCAGTTCACTTGTCTTCTAATAATATGTTACTTTTTCCCTATAATCTACCTTGTCCATAATTACTATCGCATTTGCTTTGTCTGTTTTCGTAAGGCGAAGTCCAGGATCTTTCCTTAATTCATGTTATAACTAACAAATCTTTGAGGACAATTGTTGTATTTATTATATTACAGTGGTGGCAGAGGTGGGATTCGAACACACCTCAACCTAAGAGACTGGTTTCTAAACCCACGGAGGGAAGAATCGTAAATAAATATGTAAAGAAGTGGGGTGAGATCTGTGCCTTGAGGAAGAGAACTTGAACGATTTCTGTCTTAAGAAAGAGAACTTGGGGGAGTTTTTTTTCTTGAGAAAGAGAACTGGGGCAAGTTCTGTGCCTTGAGGAAGAGAACTTTCCAGTTTGGAAGATATGATTAAAATTTGAAGTGATGATTGAGTATACTTATATGATTCACAAAACACGAGAAGTATTAATATTATACTCATGGTGAAATGCTAAACCAGTAGGGGACATACAGCAGCTGGGGAATGCTAAACCAGTAGGGGCCATACAGCAGCTGGGGAATGAGGGACAATCAAGTCTCATTTAAGTGAATATTTTGTCCAATTCCCTGAATCAAGAGCCCTTCACGTGACAACATCTTGGCAGCACGAGAACCGTCACTCACTCACAACATAAAAAGTTCCTAACACCATCTGCAACTTGGTGACATTCTTACCAGATTTAACAGTTATTGTTAAAGATAAGAGTTGTATTAGCCACCCAGGGTAACCCAGGGTAGGAAGTGTTAGCACCCAGGGTAGGGAAGGTTAGCCACCCAGGGTAACCCAGGGTAGGAAGTGTTAACACCCAGGGTAGGGAAGGTTAGCCACCCAGGGTAACACAGGGTAGGGAAGGTTAGCCACCCAGGGTAACACAGGGTAGGAAGTGTTAGCACCCAGGGTAGGGAAGGTTAGCCACCCAGGGTAACACAGGGTAGGGAAGGTTAGCCACCCAGGGTAACCCAGGGTAGGAAGTGTTAGCACCCAGGGTAGGGAAGGTTAGCCACCCAGGGTAACCCAGGGTAGGAAGTGTTAGCACCCAGGGTAGGGAAGGTTAGCCACCCAGGGTAACCCAGGGTAGGAAGTGTTAGCACCCAGGGTAGGGAAGGTTAGCCACCCAGGGTAACCCAGGGTAGGAAGTGTTAGCACCCAGGGTAGGGAAGGTTAGCCACCCAGGGTAACCCAGGGTAGGAAGTGTTAGCACCCAGGGAAGGGAAGGTCAGCCACACAGGGTAACCCTATAAAGTCAGTGTGTCATCGAGGACTGTCTTATTTCCATTGTAGTCCTTCAATCTTGTCCCCCAGGATGCAACCCACATCAGTCCACTAACACCCAGGTACTTACTGTTAGGCGAACAGAGGCAGCAGGTGTAAGGCGTCTAACAACTAGTACCTACTTACTGCTAGGTGAACAGGAGCAGCAGGTGTAATGGGACTAACGCCCGGGTACCTATTTATTGCTAGGTGAACAGAGGCAGCAGGTGTAAGGAGACTAACACCTAGTACCTACTTACTGCTAGGTGAAGATGGGCAGCAGGTGTAAGGAAACACGCCCAACGTTTCCACCCGTGCCGGGGACAGAACCACGGTGCCGGGGACAGAACCACGGTGCCGGGGACAGAACCACGGTACCGGGGACAGAACCACGGTGCCGGGGACAGAACCACGGTGCCGGGGACAGAACCACGGTGCCGGAACAGAACCACGGTACCGGGGACAGAACCACGGTGCCGGGGACAGAACCACGGTGCCGGGGACAGAACAACGGTGCCGGGGACAGAACCACGGTGCCAGGGACAGAACCACGGTGCCGGGGACAAAACCACGGTACCGGGGACAGAACCACGGTACCGGGGACAGAACCACGGTACCGGGGACAGAACCACGGTACCGGGGACAGAACCACGGACCCTCAGTGTGGGAGGCGAGGGCGTTGTTAAAACATTCTCAAAATTCGCTGAGTCACAGGATACAAATCACATGTTGGAGGGATGGTGGAGGATGGAAGACCTACCTGCTGGAGGGATGGTGGAGGATGGAAGACCTACCTGCTGGAGGGATGGTGGAGGATGGAAGACCTACCTGCTGGAGGGATGGTGGAGGATGGAAGACCTACCTGCTGGAGGGATGGTGGAGGATGGAAGACCTACCTGCTGGAGGGATGGTGGAGGATGGAAGACCTACCTGCTGGAGGGATGGTGGAGGATGGAAGACCTACCTGCTGGAGGGATGGTGGAGGATGGAAGACCTACCTGCTGGAGGGATGGTGGAGGATGGAAGACCTACCTGCTGGAGGGATGGTGGAGGATGGAAGACCTACCTGTTGGAGGGATGGTGGAGGATGGAAGACCTACCTGTTGGAGGGATGGTGGAGGATGGAAGACCTACCTGCTGGAGGGATGGTGGAGGATGGAAGACCTACCTGCTGGAGGGATGGTGGAGGATGGAAGACCTACCTGTTGGAGGGATGGTGGAGGATGGAAGACCTACCTGTTGGAGGGATGGTGGAGGATGGACGACCTACCTGTTGGAGGGATGGTGGAGGATGAAAGACCTACCTGTTGGAGGGATGGTGGAGGATGGAAGACCTACCTGTTGGAGGGATAGTGGAGGATGGAAGACCTACCTGCTGGAGGGATGGTGGAGGATGGAAGACCTACCTGCTGGAGGGATGGTGGAGGATGGAAGACCTACCTGCTGGAGGGATGGTGGAGGATGGAAGACCTACCTGCTGGAGGGATGGTGGAGGATGGAAGACCTACCTGTTGGAGGGATGGTGGAGGATGGAAGACCTACCTGCTGGAGGGATGGTGGAGGATGGAAGACCTACCTGTTGGAGGGATGGTGGAGGATGGAAGACCTACCTGCTGGAGGGATGGTGGAGGATGGAAGACCTACCTGTTGGAGGGATGGTGGAGGATGGAAGACCTACCTGTTGGAGAGGATGGTGGAGGATGGAAGACCTACCTGTTGGAGGGATGGTGGAGGATGGAAGACCTACCTGCTGGAGGGATGGTGGAGAATGGAAGACCTACCTGTTGGAGGGATGGTGGAGGATGGAAGACCTACCTGTTGGAGGGATGGTGGAGGATGGAAGACCTACCTGTTGGAGGGATGGTGGAGGATGGAAGACCTACCTGTTAAAGGGATGGTGGAGGATGGAAGACCTACCTGTTGGAGGGATGGTAGAGGATGGAAGACCTACCTGTTGGAGGTATGGTGGAGGATGGAAGACCTACCTGTTGGAGGGATGGTGGAGAATGGAAGACCTACCTGCTGGAGGGATGGTGGAGGATGGAAGACCTACCTGCTGGAGGGATGGTGGAGGATGGAAGACCTACCTGTTGGAGGGATGGTGAAGGATGGAAGACCTACCTGTTGGAGGGATGGTGAAGGATGGAAGACCTACCTGTTGGAGGGATGGTGGAGGATGGAAGTCCTACCTGTTGGAGGGATGGTGGAGGATGAAAGACCTACCTGTTGGAGGGATGGTGGAGGATGGAAGACCTACCTGTTGGAGGGATGGTGGAGGATGGAAGACCTACCTGTTGGAGGGATGGTGGAGGAGGGATCGTCGGAGGAGGGTGACCACCAGAAGAGCGTTGCCCAGGAGAGCCAGCAGAGAGATGACCACAAGAGCACCCGCCTCGCCGCCCATCACGCCCATACCGCCCACGCCCATCACCAGGTCGCCACCATCCCGCGCCCACCTGCAACACACACCTGTATAAGATATACAACAAACACCTGACACAAACCACGGAAAATATTTAGTGTGGGAAATGCTATATTAAAATACGAAGGAATACAAGTGTTTATCAGAGTAATAATGAAGCTATATTACTTGTAGAAGGTTACTGACAGAGGAATAATACATTGAGGTTATTACAGTGATTTATTACAGTTATGTCAAAAATAATTACAAACATATGTAGCTTTTGTAGCCACACTAGCTGTCATGTAGAATAATGCAACAGCACACTGCGAGTGTTCCTACAATGTAACTGGCTGTAATACGCTACATGTGTACCCAAGTTTACCAAATATTATACACACCTGGAAACTCTGCCACACTAATTTATAAACCGTTAAAACTAATAAATGCTGGCGACGTAAGCTATAAGAGTATGCCAGACAGAGTATGCTGCATCAACATAAGCTATAAGAATATGCTATAAGAGTAGGCTGTGTCAGCCTGCTGCTGTAGCATGTACAAAATCATTATTGTAAATATGAATGCATAGCAGAATATACTATTCCCATTAGTATTCTTCACTATTAACTAAGAACGTGTTGGATTTTTCCTGACACTGCCTATGAGGCACCACTGGTGCTACCATCTGTGAGCACCACTGGCGCTACCATCTGTAAGAGCACCACTGGCGCTACCATCTGTAAGAGCACCACTGGCGCTACCATCTGTAAGAGCACCACTGGCGCTACCATCTGTAAGAGCACCACTGGCGCTACCATCTGTAAGAGCATCACTGGTGCTACCATCTGTGAGCACCACTGGCGCTACCATCTGTGAGCACCACTGGCGCTACCATCTGTGAGCATCACTGGCGCTACCATCTGTGAGCACCACTGGCGCTACCATCTGTGAGCATCACTGGCGCTACCATCTGTGAGCATCACTGGCGCTACCATCTGTAAGAGCACCACTGGCGCTACCATCTGTAAGAGCACCACTGGCGCTACCATCTGTAAGAGCACCACTGGCGCTACCATCTGTAAGAGCACCACTGGCGCTACCATCTGTAAGAGCACCACTGGCGCTACCAATGTAGAGCACCACTGGCGCTACCATCTGAGAGCATCACTGGTGCTACCATCTGTAAGAGCACCACTGGCGCTACCATCTGTAAGAGCACCACTGGCGCTACCATCTGTAAGAGCACCACTGGCGCTACCATATGTAAGAGCACCACTGGCGCTACCATCTGAGAGCACCACTGGCGCTACCATCTGAGAGCATCACTGGCGCTACCATCTGTAAGAGCACCACTGGCGCTACCATCTGTAACAGCACCACTGGCGCTACCATCTGAGAGCACCACTGGCGCTACCATCTGAGAGCATCACTGGCGCTACCATCTGTAAGAGCACCACTGGCGCTACCATCTGTAACAGCACCACTGGCGCTACCATCTGAGAGCACCACTAGCGCTACCATCTGAGAGCATCACTGGCGCTACCATCTGTAAGAGCACCACTGGCGCTACCATCTGAGAGCATCACTGGTGCTACCATCTGTAATAGCACCACTGGCGCTACCATCTGAGAGCACCACTGGCGCTACCATCTGAGAGCATCACTGGCGCTACCATCTGTAAGAGCACCACTGGCGCTACCATCTGAGAGCACCACTGGCGCTACCATCTGAGAGCATCACTGGTGCTACCATCTGTAAGAGCACCACTGGCGCTACCATCTGAGAGCACCACTGGTGCTACCATCTGTAAGAGCACCACTGGCGCTACCATCTGTAAGAGCACCACTGGCGCTACCATCTGTAAGAGCACCACTGGCGCTACCATCTGAGAGCACCACTGGCGCTATCATCTGAGAGCATCACTGGTGCTACCATCTGTAAGAGCACCACTGGCGCTACCATCTGAGAGCACCACTGGCGCTACCATCTGTAAGAGCACCACTGGCGCTACCATCTGTAAGAGCACCACTGGCGCTACCATCTGTAAGAGCACCACTGGCGCTACCATCTGAGAGCACCACTGGCGCTACCATCTGTAAGAGCACCACTGGCGCTACCATCTGTAAGAGCACCACTGGCGCTACCAATTGTAAGAGCACCACTGGCGCTACCATCTGTAAGAACACCACTGGCGCTACCATCTGTAAGAGCACCACTGGCGCTACCATCTGTAAGAGCACCACTGGCGCTACCATCTGAGAGCACCACTGGCGCTACCATCTGTAAGAGCACCACTGGCGCTACCATCTGTAAGAGCACCACTGGCGCTACCATCTGAGAGCACCACTGGCGCTACCATCTGTAAGAGCACCACTGGCGCTACCATCTGTAAGAGCACCACTGGCGCTACCATCTGTAAGAGCACCACTGGCGCTACCATCTGTAAGAGCACCACTGGCGCTACCATCTGAGAGCACCACTGGCGCTACCATCTGTAAGAGCACCACTGGCGCTACCATCTGAGAGCACCATTGGTGCTACCATCTGAGATCATCACTGGCGGTACCATCTGAGAGCACCATTGGTGCTACCATCTGAGAGCACCACTGGTGCTACCATCTGAGAGCACCACTGGCGCTACCATCTGAGAGCATCACTGACGCTACCATCTGAGAGCACCACTGGTGCTACCATCTGAGAGCACCACTGGTGCTACCATCTGAGAGCACCACTGGTGCTACCATCTGAGAGCACCACTGGTGCTACCATCTGAGAGCACCACTGGTGCTACCATCTGAGAGCACCACTGGTGCTACCATCTGAGAGCACCACTGGTGCTACCATCTGAGAGCACCACTGGTGCTACCATCTGAGAGCACCACTGGTGCTACCATCTGAGAGCACCACTGGTACTACCATCTGAGAGCACCACTGGTACTACCATCTGAGAGCACCACTGGTGCTACCATCTGAGAGCACCACTGGTGCTACCATCTGAGAGCACCACTGGTGCTACCATCTGAGAGCACCACTGGTGCTACCACCTCTGCAGTCACGGCTGTATGTACAAATAAGGCAGACCGCTAGCGTGTATGTTATATGAGTTAGCAAGTTTTTTAAGCAGTTCAACTTGCAATTGTTATCGTACCTCAGCTCATTTCAAAGCCTCTGGCTCTGTCTGAGGCAGCAGTTCATGACCTTTCTTACGACTACAGATGCCCGATACATTGACCAATGTATTCCCATACCCCCTTCACTAGACTGTCGAAATCATCACCAGTACTATTAAGTACCAAGGTGACTTTAAAACCAGTCAACAACTTGACATAAGGATAGCTAGCTACAGCTCAAAGAGAATTATAAGGTTTTTATCGTATTTATTTACAGAAAAGAGCAAATTGTTCAGAGATGGAGTCCTATAAACCCATTATTTGGTTACCATACTCCCATGGAATATGGATACCCCCGGTTAAGAACACCCGTCCCCTGAAGGTTCTTAACCGGTGTCTCTTAACCAGTGTACACTGTGTGACTAAATGAAGACAAGCAAGTGTGCTTCACCCACCTACCAGACAAGTGTGTTTCCCCCACCTACCAGACAAGTGTGTTTCCCCCACCTACCAGACAAGTGTGTTTCCCCCACCTACCAGACAAATGTGTTTCCCCCACCTACCAAACAAGTGTGTTCCCCCACCTACCAGACAAGTGTGTTTCACCCACCTACCAGACAAGTGTGTTTCCCCCACCTACCAGACAAGTGTGTTTCCCCCACCTACCAGACAAATGTGTTTCCCCCACCTACCAGACAAGTGTGTTTCCCCACCTACCAGACAAGTGTGTTTCCCCACCTACCAGACAAGTGTGTTTCCCCACCTACCAGACAAGTGTGTTTCCCCACCTACCAGACAAGTGTGTTTCCCCACCTACCAGACAAGTGTGTTTCCCCACCTACCAGACAAGTGTGTTTCCCCACCTACCAGACAAGTGTGTTTCCCACCTAACAGACAAGTGTGTTTCCCACCTACCAGACAAGTGTGTTTCCCCACCTAGACAAAGTGTGTTTCCCCACCTACCAGACAAGTGTGTTTCCCACCTACCAGACAAGTGTGTTTCCCCACCTACCAGACAAGTGTGTTTCCCCACCTACCAGACAATGGTTTCCCCACCTCCAGAAACTGTGTTTCCCCACCTACCAGACAAGTGTGTTTCCCCACCTCCAAAGTGTGTTTCCCCACCTACCAGACAAATGTGTTTCCCCACCTACCAGACAAGTGTGTTTCCCCACCTCAACAATTGTGTTCCCACCTACCAGACAAGTGTTTCCCCACCTACCAGACAAGTGTGTTTCCCCACCTCCAGACAAGTGTTTCCCACCTACCAGACAATGTGTTTCCCCACCTACCAGACAAGTTGTTTCTCCCACCTACCAGACAAGTGTGTTTCCCACCTACCAGACAAGTGTGTTTCCCACCTACCAAACAAGTGTTTCCCCACCTACAGATAAGTGTGTTTCCCCACCTACAAGACAAGTGTTTCACCCACCTCACAAGTGTGTTTCCCACCTACCAGACAAGTGTGTTTCACCCACCTACCGACAAGTGTGTTTCCACCTACCAAACAAGTGTGTTTCCCCACCTCCGAAAGTGTGTTTCCCACCTACAAGACAAGTGTTTCCCCCACCTACCAGACAAGTGTGTTTCACCCACCTACCAGACAAGTGTGTTTCACCCACCTACCAAACAAGTGTGTTTCACTCACCTACCAGACAAGTGTGTTTCCCGCACCTACCAGACAAGTGTGTTTCACCCACCTACCAGACAAGTGTGTTTCCCCTACCTACCAGACAAGTGTGTTTCCCCTACCTACCAGACAAGTGTGTTTCACCCACCTACCAGACAAGTGTGTTTCACCCACCTACCAGACAAGTGTGTTTCCCCCACCTACCAGACAAGTGTGTTTCCCCCACCTACCAGACAAGTGTGTTTCCCCACCTACCAGACAAGTGTTTCTACCTACCAGACAAGTGTGTTTCCACCTACCAGACAAGTGTGTTTCCCCACCTACCAGACAAGTGTGTTTCCCCACCTACCAGACAAGTGTGTTTCCCCACCTACCAGACAAGTGTGTTTCCCCCACCTACCAGACAAGTGTGTTTCACCCACCTACCAGACAAGTGTGTTTCACCCACCTACCAGACAAGTGTGTTTCACTCACCTACCAGACAAGTGTGTTTCCCGCACCTACCAGACAAGTGTGTTTCACCCACCTACCAGACAAGTGTTTCCCCCACCTACCAGACAAGTGTGTTTCACCACCTACCAGACAAGTGTGTTTCACCCACCTACCAGACAATGTGTTCCCCCCTACCAGACAAGTGTGTTTCCCACCTACCAGACAAGTGTGTTTCCCCACCTACCAGACAATGTGTTCCCACCTACCAGACAAGTGTTTCCACCTACCAGACAAGTGTTTTCCACCTACCAGACAAGTGTGTTCCACCTCCAAACAAGTGTGTTTTCCCCACCTACCAGATAGTGTGTTTCCCACCTCAAGACAGTGTGTTTCACACCTACCAGACAGTGTGTTTCACCCACCTCCAGAAAGTGTGTTTCACCCACCCCAGACAAGTGTGTTTCCACCTACCAAACAAGTGTGTTTCCCACCTACCAGATAATGTGTTTCCACCTACAAGACAAGTGTGTTTCCCCACCTACCAGACAAGTGTGTTTCACCCACCTACCAGACAAGTGTGTTCCCCACCTCCAGACAAGTGTGTTTCCACCTCCAGACAAGTGTGTTTCCCCACCTACCAGACAAGTGTGTTTCACCCACCTACCAAACAAGTGTGTTTCCCACCTACCAGACAAGTGTGTTTCCCACCCAGACAAGTGTGTTTCACCCACCTACCAGACAAGTGTGTTTCCCCACCTACCAGACAAGTGTTTCCACCTACCGACAAGTGTGTTTCCCACCACCAGACAAGTGTGTTTCCCACCTCCAGACAAGTGTGTTTCCACCTCCAGACAAGTGTGTTTCCACCTCCGACAATTGTCCCCCTCCAGACAGTGCACCTCCGACAAGTTGTTTCCCTCAGACAAGTGTGTTTCCACCTAGACAGTGTGTTTCCACCTCCAGACAGGTGTTCCCCACCTCCAGACAAGTGTGTCCACCTCCAGACAAGTGTGTTTCACCACCTACCAGACAAGTGTTTCCACTCCAGACAAGTGTTTACCCACCTACCAGACAAGTGTGTTCCACCACCGACAAGTGTGTTTCCCACCTACCAGACAGTGTTTCCCCACCTACCAGACAAGTGTGTTTCACCCACCTCCAGACAAGTGTGTTTCACCACCTACCAGACAATGTGTTTCCACCTACCAGACAAGTGTGTTTCCCCACCTACCAGACAAGTGTGTTTCCCCACCTACCAGACAAGTGTGTTTCCCACCTACCAGACAAGTGTGTTTCCCACCTACCAGACAAGTGTGTTTCACCCACCTACCAGACAAGTGTGTTTCCCCACCTACCAGACAATGTGTTCCCACTACCAGACAGTGTGTTTCCCCACCTACCAGACAAGTGTGTTTCACCCACCTACCAGACAAGTGTGTTTCCCCACCTACCAGACAAGTGTGTCACTACCAGACAAGTGTGTTTCACCCACCTACCAGACAAGTGTGTTTCCCCACCTACCAGACAAGTGTGTTTCACCCACCTACCAGACAAGTGTGTTTCCCCACCTACCAGACAAGTGTGTTTCACCCACCTACCAGACAAGTGTGTTTCACCCACCTACCAGACAAGTGTGTTTCCCCACCTACCAGACAAGTGTGTTTCACCCACCTACCAGACAAGTGTGTTTCCCCCACCTACCAGACAAGTGTGTTTCACCCACCTACCAGACAAGTGTGTTTCCCACCTACCAGACAGTGTGTTTCACCACCTACCAGACAAGTGTGTTTCCCCCCTCCAGACAAGTGTGTTTCACTACCTACCAGACAAGTGTCCTTCCCCCCTCCAGACAAGTGTGTTTCACCTACCAGACAGTTCACTCCCCTACCAGACAAGTGTGTTCCACCTACCAGACAAGTGTGTTTCCCCACCTACCAGACAAGTGTGTTTCCTACCTACCAGAAAGTGTGTCACCTCCACCTCCCCATTACTATCAATGTGTTTTCCCACCTCCAACGACTTAACTACTTTCATGTAGAGTAGTCACTCCCCTCCCGACAATTACTACTTTCACAGACAAGGTCTTCCCGCATTAACTACCAGAAAGGCGTCCCTCTCCGACATTAACTACTTTCATGTTAAGAGCAGTGCTTCCACCCCCTCGCATTAACTACTTTCATGTTAATAGCAGCCCTCCCCCCCCGCATTAATGTTTCATGCTAGACAGTTCCCCCTCCCCAAAACTACTTTCAGATAAGAGCGAGTCGCTCCTCCCTCACATTAATACTTTCATGATTAAAAGCAGTCCTCCTCCCGCATTAACTACTTTCATGTTAAGAGCAGTCCCTCCCTCCCGCATTAACTACTTTCATGTTAAGAGCAGTCCCCTCCCCTCCCCGCATTAACTACTTTCATGTTAAAGCAGTCCCTCCCCTCCCCGCATAACTACTTTCATGTTAAGAGCAGTCCCTCCCCTCCCCGCATTAACTACTTTCATGTAAGAAGCAGTCCCTCCCCTCCCCGCATTAACTACTTTCATGTTCAGAGCAGTCCCTCCCCTCCCCCGCATTAACTACTTTCATGTTAAGAGCAGTCCCTCCCCTCCCCCATTAACTACTTTCATGATAAAGCAGTCCCCTCCCTCCCCGCATTAACTACTTTCATGATAAGAGCAGTCCCTCCTCCCGCATTAATACTTTTGTTAAGAGCAGTCCCTCCCCTCCCCGCATTAACTACTTTCATGTTCAAAGCAGTCCCTCCCCTTCCCCGCATTAACTACTTTCATGTTAAGAGCAGTCCCCTCCCCTCCCCCGCATTAACTACTTTCATGATAAAGCAGTCCCTCCCCTCCCCGCATTAACTACTTTCATGTTAAGAGCAGTCCTCCCCCTCCCCGCATTAACTACTTTCTGATAAGAGCAGTCCTTCCCTCCGCATTAACTACTTTGATGATAAGAGCAGTCCCTCCCCCTCCCCGCATTAACTACTTTCATGATAAAGCAGTCCCCTCCCTTCCCCGCATTAACTACTTTCATATAAAGCAGTCCTTCCCCTTCCCCGCATTAACTACTTTCATGATAAAGCAGTCCCTTCCCCTTTCCCCCGCATTAACTACTTTCATGTTAAGAGCAGTCCCTCCCCTCCCCCGCATTAACTACTTTCATGATAAAGCAGTCCCTCCCCTTCCCCGCATTAACTACTTTATGATAAAAGCAGTCAACTCCCCTCCCCGCATTAACTACTTTCATGATAAGAGCAGTCCCCTCCCCCTTCCCCGCATTAACTACTTTGATGATAAGAAGTCCCTTCCCCTCTCCCCGCATTAACTACTTTCATGTCAGAGCAGTCCTCTCCCCTTCCCCGCATTAACTACTTTATGTTAAGAGCAGTCCCTCCCCTTCCCCCGCATTAACTACTTTATGTAAGAGCAGTCCCCTCCCCCTTCCCCGCATTAACTACTTTATGTAAGAGCAGTCCCTCCCCTTCCCCCGCATTAACTACTTTGATGATAAGACAGTCCCTCCCCTTCCCCCGCATTAACTACTTTGATGATAAGAGCAGTTCCCTCCTTCCCGATTAACTACTTTGATGATAAGAGCAGTCCCCTCCTTCCCCGCATTAACTACTTTGATGATAAGAGCAGTTCCTCCTTCCCCGCATTAACTACTTTATGATAAGACAGTCCCTCCACTTCTCCCCCATTAACTACTTTGATGATAAGAGATCCTCCGTTCCCCGCATTAACTACTTTGATGATAAGAGCAGTTCCCTCCCCCTTACCCCGCATTAACTACTTTGATGATAAGAACAGTCCCTCCAGCTTCCGCATTAACACTTATGATGAGCAGTCTCCCTTCCGCATTAACTACTTTGAATGATAAGAGCAGTCCTCCTTCCCCGCATTAACTACTTGATGATAAGAGCAGTCCCTCCCAATTCCCGAGTAACTACTTTAATGAAAGAACAGTCCATCCCCTTCCACCGATTAACTACTTTGATGATAAGAACAGTCCTCCCCTTCCCCGCATTAACTACTTTGATGATAAGAACAGTCCCTCCCCCTTCCCGCATTAACTACTTTGATGATAAGAACAGTCCCCCCTTCCCCCCGCATTAACAACCAGAGTAGCTTCATAATGCACGTAAGTAACGTCAGTATGTTAATACAACCAGAGCAGCTTCATAATGCACGTAAGTAACGTCAGTACGTTAATACAACCAGAGCAGCTTCATAATGCGTAAGTAACGTCAGTATGTTAATACAACCAGAGCAGCTTCATAATGCACGTAAGTAACGTCAGTACGTTAATACAACCAGAGCAGCTTCATAATGCACGTAAGTAACGTCAGTAAGTTAATACAACCAGAGCAGCTTCATAATGCACGTAAGTAACGTCAGTACGTTAATACAACCAGAGCAGCTTCATAATGCACGTAAGTAACGTCAGTAAGTTAATACAACCAGAGCAGCTTCATAATGCACGTAAGTAACGTCAGTATGTTAATACAACCAGAGCAGCTTCATAATGCACGTAAGTAACGTCAGTATGTTAATACAACCAGAGCAGCTTCATAATGCACGTAAGTAACGTCAGTATGTTAATACAACCAGAGCAGCTTCATAATGCACGTAAGTAACGTCAGTATGTTAATACAACCAGAGCAGCTTCATAATGCACGTAAGTAACGTCAGTATAGTCAAAGCCGTGAGGAAGCAGTCAAAATATTGCAATACACTATTTTTATATTTACAAGAAAGTTCTAAAATGAAGAGGAAAGAGAAGGTGAAGGTAAGTACCAAGGAAGTCACTGTTAACAGCACTAGGACAGAGAGTCACTGTTAACAGCACTAGGACAGAGAGTCACTGTTAACAGCACTAGGACGGAGTCACTGTTAACAGCACTAGGACGGAGAGTCACTGTTAACAGCACTAGGACGGAGAGTCACTGTTAACAGCACTAGGACGAGATCACGTTAACAGCACTAGGACAGAGTCACTGTTAACAGCACTAGGAAGAGTGTAAGCACTAGGACGGAGAGTCACTGTTAACAGCACTAGGAGGAGTCACTGTTAACAGCACTAGGAGAGTCACTGTTAACAGCACTAGGACAAGAGTACGTTAACAGCACTAGGACAGAGTCACTGTTAACAGCACTAGGACGGAGTCACTGTTAACACACTAGACAGAGTTAACAGCACTAGAGAGTTACACAGACGAGAGTCACTGTTAACAGCAGACGAGAGCACGTTAACAGCATAGACGGAGAGTCACTGTTAACAGCACTAGGACGGAGATCACTTAACAGCACTATATCGGAGAGTCACTGTTAACAGCACTAGGACGAGAGTCACGTTAACAGCACTATATGGAGTCTGTTAACAGCACTAGAGGAGTCACTGTTAACAGCACTATATCGAGAGTCACTGTTAACAGCACTAGAGGAGAGTCACTGTTAACAGCACTATACGGTCACTGTTAACAGCACTAGACGGAGAGTCACTGTTAACAGCACTTATGAGAGTCACTGTTAACAGCACTAGACGGAGAATCACTGTTAACAGCACTAGACGGAGAGTCACGTTAACGCACTAGAGGAGAGTCACTGTTAACAGCACTAGACGAGTCACTGTTAACAGCACTAAGGGATCACTGTTAACAGCACTAGACGAGAGTCACTGTTAACAGCACTAGGAGAGAGTCACTGTAACCACTAGGACGGAGTCACTGTTAACAGCACTAGGACGGAGAGTCACTGTTACAGCACTAGAGGAGTCACTGTTAACAGCACTAGACAAGTACTGAACAGCACTAGACGGAGTCACTGTTAACGCTAGGACGGAAGTCACTGTTAACAGCACTACGAGAGTCACTGTTAACAGCACTAGACGGGGTCACTGTTAACAGCACTAGACGGAGTCACTGTTACAGCACAGAAGAGTCACGTTAACAGCACTAGACGAGAGTCATGTTAACAGCACTAGACGGAGTCACTGTTACAGCACTGACGGAGAGTCACTGTTAACAGCACTAGAGAGAGTCACTGTTAACAGCACTAGGACGGAGAGTCACTGTACGCACTAGGACTGGAAGTCACTGTTAACAGCATAGGAGGAGAGTCACTGTAACAGCACTATATCGGAGAGTCACTGTTAACAGCACTGAGGAGAGTCACTGTTAACAGCACTAATGGAGAGTCAGTTAACAGCACTAGGACGGAAGTCTGTTAACACCACTAGGACGGAGAGTCACTGTAACACACTAGGACGAGAGTCACTGTTAACAGCATAGACGGAGAGTCACTGTTAACACCACTAGACGGAGAGTCACTGTTAACAGCACTAGGACGAGAGTCACTGTTAACACACTAGGACGGAGAGTCACTGTTAACAGCACTGGACGGAGAGTCACTGTTAACAGCACTGACGGAGAGTCACTGTTAAACCACTAGGACGGAGTCACTGTTAGCACTAGACGAGAGTCTGTTAACACACTAGGACGGAGTCACTGTTAACACACTAGACGGGAGTCAGTTAACTGGGGAGTCTGTTACAGCATAACGAGTCACTGTTAACAGCACTGGACGAGAGTCACTGTTGCACTAGGAGAGAGTCACTGAACAGCACTAACAGAGTCTGTTACAGCACTGACGGTCACTGTTAAAGCACTAACAGAGTCACTGTTAACAGCACTAGGACGGAGTCTGTTAACAACTAGGACAAGTCTGTAAACACTAGGACAAGTCTGTTAACAGCACTAGAGGTCTTAACAGCACTAGGACGTCACTGTTAACACTGACAAGTCTGTTAACAGCACTAGGAAGAGTCACTGTTAACAGCACTAGACAGAGTCACTGTTAAGCACTAGACGAGAGTCACTGTTACAGCACTGACGGGTCACTGTTAACAGCACTAGAGGAGAGTCATGTTAACAGCACGAGAGTCTGTTAACAGCACTAGGACAGTCACTGTTAACAGCACTGGAGGGTCACTGTTAACGCACTAGGACAGAGTCTGTTACAGCATAGACAGGTACTGTTAAACACTAGGAGAGAGTCTGTACAGCACTAGACGAGAGTGTTACACACTAGACGGTCACTGTTAACAACTGACATCACTTTACAGCACTAACGAGAGTCTGTTAAGCACTAGACAGTCATTAACGCTAAGGTCTGTTAACAGCACTAGGACGGGTCACTGTTAACAGCACTAGGACGAGCATAACAGCACTAGGACAGAGTCAGTTAACTAGGACGAGAGTACTGTCAGCACTAGGAGGTCATGTTAACAGCACTAGGAGGTCATGTTAACAGCACTAGGATGAGTCACGTTAACAGCACTAGGAGAGTCACTGTTAACAGCACTAGGACAGAGTCACTGTTAACAGCACTAGGAGAGAGTCATTTACAGCACTAGGAAGTCATGTTAACAGCACTAGACGAGACTGTTAACAGCACTAGAGAGAGTCACTGTACGCTAGACGAGGTCACTGTTAACAGCACTAGGAGAGTCCTGTTAACAGCACTAGAGAGTCTTTACAGCACTGGCGAGTCACTGTTAACAGCACTAGACGGAGTCACTGTTAACAGCACTAGGAGGAGAGTCACTGTTAACACACTAGGACGGAGAGTCACTGTTAACGCACTAGGACGGAAGTCACTGTTAACAGCATAGGACAGAGTCACTGTTAACAGCACTAGGACGGAGAGTCACTGTTAACGCACTAGGACGGGGTCACTGTTAACCACTAGGACGGAGAGTCTGTTAAAGCACTAGGACGAGTCACTGTTAAGCACTGGAGAGTCACTGTTAACACACTAGACGAGAGTCACTGTCACACTAGGAGAGTCCTGTTAACAGCACTAACGGAGAGTCACTGTTAACGCACTAGGACGAGAGTCTGTTAACACACTAGGACGAGAGTCACTGTAACACCACTGGACAGAGTCACTGTTACAGCACTAGGACAGAGTCTGTTAAACACTAGGACAGAGTCACTGTTAACAGCACTAGGACAGGTCACTGTTAACAGCACTAGGACAGAGTCACTGAGTCACTGTTAAAGCACTGGACAGGTCTGTTAACAGCACTAGGATGGAAGTCACTGTAACAGCACTAGGAGAGTCTGTTAACAGCACTAGACAGTCACTGAACAACTAGGAGAGTCACTGTTAACAGCACTAACGAAGTCACTGTTAACAGCACTAGACGAAGTCACTGTAACAGCACTAGACAGAGTCACTGTTAACAGCACTAGGACAGAGTCACTGTTACGCACTACGGTCACTGTTAACAGCACTGGACAGATCACTGTTAACAGCACTAGGACGAGAGTCACTGTTAACAGCACTAGGACGGAGAGTCACTGTTAACAGCACTAGGACGGAGAGTCACTGTTAACAGCACTATATCGGAGAGTCACTGTTAACAGCACTAGGATGGAGTCACTGTTAACAGCACTAGGACGGAGAGTCACTGTTAACAGCACTAGGACGGAGAGTCACTGTTAACAGCACTAGGACAGAGAGTCACTGTTAACAGCACTAGGACGGAGAGTCACTGTTAACAGCACTAGGATGGAGAGTCACTGTTAACAGCACTAGGATGGAGAGTCACCACTCAAACTTTGTATAAATGATTTAAGTAAATAGTCAAGTTGATATATGTGACATAAATATAAAGATTCCCAAATATTGAACAACTGTCTCATTTATCAGTAGTTAATGTGAAAGTGTTTAAAAGATCATCAGACCACAAGCTGCACTCACACCAACAATATCACTCACACCAACAATATCACTCACACCAACAATATCACTCACACCAACAATATAACTCACACCAACAATATCACTCACACCAACAATATCACTCACACCAACAATATCACTCACACCAACAATATCACTCACACCAACAATATCACTCACACCAACAATATCACTCACACCAACAATATCACTCACACCAACAATATCACTCACACCAACAATATCACTCACACCAACAATATCACTCACACCAACAATATCACTCACACCAGCAATATCACTCACACCAGCAATATCACTCACACCAGCAATATCACTCACACCAACAATATCACTCACACCAACAATATCACTCACACCAACAATATCACTCACACCAACAATGTCACTCACACCAACAATATCACTCACACCAACAATATCACTCACACCAACAATATCACTCACACCAGCAATATCACTCACACCAGCAATATCACTCACACCAACAATATCACTCACACCAACAATATCACTCACACCAACAATATCACTCACACCAACAATATCACTCACGCCAACAATATCACTCACGCCAACAATATCACTCACACCAACAATATCACTCACACCAACAATATCACTCACACCAACAATATCACTCACACCAACAATATCACTCACACCAGCAATATCACTCACACCAACAATATCACTCACACCAACAATATCACTCACACCAACAATATCACTCACACCAACAATATCACTCACACCAACAATATCACTCACACCAACAATATCTCTCACACCAACAATATCACTCACACCAGCAATATCACTCACACCAGCAATATCACTCACACCAGCAATATCACTCACACCAACAATATCACTCACACCAACAATATCACTCACACCAACAATATCACTCACACCAACAATATCACTCACACCAACAATATCACTCACACCAACAATATCACTCACACCAACAATATCACTCACGCCAACAATATCACTCACGCCAACAATATCACTCACGCCAACAATATCACTCACACCAACAATATCACTCACACCAACAATATCACTCACACCAACAATATCACTCACACCAACAATATCACTCACACCAACAATATCACTCACACCAACAATATCACTCACACCAACAATATCACTCACACCAACAATATCAATCACACCAACAATATCAATCACACCAACAATATCAATCACACCAACAATATCACTCACAATCCTTCTCTTGAACACCAGTAACCATCCACATCCTCAGTAATATTACTTATACGTTACACCATTAACACATGTTATATAAGAACATAAGAACATAAGAAAGAAGGAACACTGCAGCAGGCCTACTGGCCCATGCGAGACAGGTCAAAGTCTCCCACCGGCTTAAGCCAATGCCCCGACCCAGCCAGGTCAGGTTACATTCACTTAAGGAAGGACCACGGCATCTGACCTAGTAGCACAAGTTAGTCAGGACCAACTCACACCCACCCGCACCCACTCATATACTTATCTAGCCTATTTTTAAAACTACACAACGTTTTAGCCTCTATAACTGTACTCGGGAGTTTGTTCCACTCATCGACAACTCTATTACCAAACCAATGCTTTCCTATATCCCTTCTGAATCTGAATTTATCCAACTTAAAGCCATTGCTTCGAGTCCTGTCAATACAAGATATTTTTAGCACGCTATTTACATCCCCTTTATTTATTCCTGTTTTCCATTTATATACCTCAATCATATCCTCCCTAATTCTACGCCTTTCTAGAGAGTGCAGATTCAGGGCCCTCAGTCTATCCTCATAGGCAAGATTTCTGATACATGGGATCAACTTAGTCATCCTCCTTTGTACGTTTTCCAGAGCATTTATATCCATTCTGTAATACGGTGACCAAAACTGTGCAGCATAATCTAGATGAGGCCTAACCAAGGATATATAGAGTTGAAGAACAACCTGAGGACTCCTATTATTTATGCTTCTTGATATGAAGCCAAGGATTCTGTTTGCTTTATTGCGAACACTTATGCACTGCTGTCTTGGTTTTAGATTACTGCTAACCAGAACTCCTAAATCCTTTTCGCAATCAGTAGTATTAAGATCTACATTATTTAGTTTATATGTGGCATGGTTATTGTCCTGTCCAATAT
The DNA here is from genome assembly GCA_009830355.1 of Cherax destructor. Taxonomy (NCBI): domain Eukaryota; kingdom Metazoa; phylum Arthropoda; class Malacostraca; order Decapoda; family Parastacidae; genus Cherax; species Cherax destructor. The sequence goes on from WNWK01027170.1 coordinate 25,100, forward strand.
TTAGAACTTTGCATTTATCTATATTAAACTGCATCTGCCACTTCTCCGACCACTGCATCAGTCTATTCAAATCTTCCTGGAGTGCTCTAATGTCTTCATTTGAATGAATTGGACGGCCTATTTTGGTGTCATCGGCAAACTTGCTTATGTCGCTATTTATTCCCTCATCTATGTCGTTTATGTAGATTGTGAACAACAAGGGGCCCAATACTGACCCCTGTGGAACACCACTTTTGACGCTTCCCCACTCTGATTTCTCTCCATTTATGCAAACTCTCTGCTGCCTATTTGTCAACTATGTCTCTATCCAGGAAAAAATTTCTCCTCCTATTCCGTGTGCCTTAATTTTCCTCAATAGTCTCTGATGTGGGACTCTATCAAAAGCCTTACTGAAGTCCATATACACAATATCATATTCATTACCATGATCTACCTCCTCAAATACCTTAGTGAAAAAAAGTTATTAAATTTGTAAGGCAGGAACGCCCTTTTATAAAACCGTACTGAGATTCGTTGATTAATTTATGCTTTTCAAGATGGCTGCGAATTGCCTCGGCAATTATTGATTCCATAAATTTTCCCACTATGGAGGTTAGGCTTATTGGTCTATAGTTCGAAGCTAAGGACCTGTCTCCTGCTTTGAAAATAGGTATTACATTTGCCATTTTCCACTTATCTGGCACCATGCCAGTTTGCAGTGATATGTTGAAAAGATTAGCCATAGGTTTGCTAAGCTCCTCTTTACATTCCTTTAGAACCCTTGCATACAGTTCATCAGGGCCTGGGGATTTGTTAGGTTTTAATTTATCTATTTGTCTAAGGACCACGTCACTTGTGACCCTGATCGTGCATAGTTTACTATCATCCTGTTCTACATAATTTATTATTTCTGGAATATCGCTAGTATCTTCCTGTGTAAAAACAGAGAGGAAGTAAGTGTTAAACATTCTACACATTTCCTTATCACTGTCGGTGAGCTGACCTGAGTAACTTTTGAGTGGGCCTATCTTGTCCCTAATCTTATTCTGTATACCTGAAAAAATCCTTTTGGGTTAGTTTTCGATTCTCTTGCAACTTTAACCTCATAGTCTCTTTTTGCTTTTCTTATTCCCTTTTTTATTTCTCTCCTTAACTGAATATATTGATTACTTAATTGCCCCTCTCCTCTTTTGATTCGCCTACTGTGACTATCACACTAGGCTGTCAGTCTCCACCTAACACTGTGAGGTGCATGCTTCTCACTCCATCTATAATGAGTTTAATATATATTTTAGATATTAAAATATTGTGGTGAAGAGGCGACTTGTACCCTTAATGACTCCCGGTAGTCGTTACCCCTTAATGACTCCCGGTAGTCGTTACCCCTTAATGACTCCCGGTAGTCGTTACCCCTTAATGACTCCCGGTAGTCGTTACCCCTTAATGACTCCCGGTAGTCGTTACCCCTTAATGACTCCCGGTAGTC